>JAGKTI010003983.1:0-12041 GCA_018397915.1 Birgus latro | reverse complement strand
ACACACTCCTCGCTTCCTATAACTTTAACATCCCTCACTAATCTCCTATCAACCCTCCTTACCAGAAAATAATCTATCTGGCTACTATTTCCCCCGGACTCGTACGTAATCAATCTACTCACTCTTTTTCTAAAATGTGTGTTGCACACAATCATGTCCATAGCCTCCCCAAACTCGAGTATTCTTTCCCCTTCCGCATTCCTCACACCATATGCACATCCTCCATGGACTCCTTCATAACCTTGAGCTGCTTCACCAACATGACCATTTAAATCCCCTCCCAGAACCACTACCTCATCATCACCCATACCACTTACTACACGTATTAAATCATCCCAAAATCTATCCTTCTCTGCGTCATCCAATCCTACCTGTGGAGCACAAGCTGATATAACTGAAATTATCACCCGTCCGATCAAAATTTTCATTACTATTATCCTATCACTTACTCTCGTGACATTCATAACATACTCCACCCATTTCTCCGCAACCAACACACCCACACCCCCATATCCGTCATTTCCCCCCTGCCAAAACAGCTTATAGTAGCAATCCTTCCCAGCAATCTTTCTGGCTGATCCACCCCTGTACCGGACTTCCTGCAAACAAGCCACATCCACCCACCTCCTACTAAATGCCTCAACAACTTCCCCCGCGCTTCCCCTCACACTTCCCACATTCCACAAACCCACCCTAAACCCCCTGGGTGATTTGCTGTCCTCAGGCTTGCTTTGATGCATGTATTTGTACTTGGTCATAGTCGGTAAGATAAAGGGGGGTAAACATTCCAAAGGCCCAGCTCATTGCACAGTCCTAGGTCCAGGCAATGGATCTGGGACCCCTAGCCCACCAGCTTACTAGTGGCTGTGGTAGTGGCCTCGGGGCACCCTGCCAGGACACCTGCAGGGACACCCTCCAAGCGCGGCTTGGCACTGCAACTGCCCTGCCATTATGCACCCATTGATAGGGCAGCCTCCTGGGGCTCTACTCCCAGGTTCGGGCCCCTCTCTATTGAGCGGAAGCGGCAGCCTGGGAACCGCAATGCCCTGTACCCTCTAGCACAGGTTCGAGCCCCATCTCGCCCCGGACCTGTGATCTATGCCGGCGGAACCCCTGTCAAGCCTCCCCCCGAAAGTCTGCCACTAGGTAGCGGGGGCAAAGTTTTCTGGCCGCATGCCCTTCCTGGCGTCAACCCCTGTAACGTAGTGGGGTACGTTGTGTGATATGTAAAGTGCATGTGGTGTAGTGCATATGATAGTTAGAGAAAATGTTTGGGAAAGTATGCTGGTCTACTCTCCATGTTACTGTCACACTGAAAAGGTCAGCAAAGGAGGATGATTAGGTAGCTAGTGAAAGGAGCTCCAGCTCTCCCTATCACCAGCATTCCATTCCCCTCGGGAGTACTACCCTGTTCGGCCTGTGCTACAGCCTCCTCCTACAAGTTAGTTGTTTTTACGGGGTGGGGCACTAACCCACCACCAACCCTTTTAGTCGCCTCTTACGACAAGCAGGGATACTGGGGGAGAATTCTTGAAAAACCCCCTACCCCCTGGTGCTGTCCTGGGGAGGGGAACTAGTATATTACCTATCTATCTATCTGTTGTCAGACACCTTAATCCTGAAAGGGGTGGCCACAAACAAATCACCTCCATGTCACCTTGTCCAATGCCACTTCAGTGCCTTGACCCCAGCTCACACCCCCCACTCTCATATACCACTCCACTCCATCCCTCCATCTCATCCTTGGCCTCCCTCCCCCTCTCCCCTCCTCCACCCCACTCATATACACTCTCCTCGTTAATCTCTCGCTCTCCAACCTCTCCACATGGCCAAACCACCTCAATATACTTCTGATGCTTTCTATCACATCCACGTCCAAATCCTAGCGCTCCTTCACTTCCTCATTTGTCAGTCTGGCTCTCCGTGCAACTCCACATGTTCCTCTTGAATAACTAATTTTCACTGCACTTACTCTTGACTTGTGTCCTTCCAACAAGGTCCAAGCTTGACTTCCACACATTAGAGCTGGTATCACAATACTGTCATGCAGTGACCTTTTCACTTCAATGCTCATTTCCCTGTTTCTTATCACTGCTTTCAAGGAACCAGCAACCTTTCTTCCTTGCTGTACCCTTTCAAACAGCTCACCCTTGAAACTTTCATCCTTGCTCATCACACTACCCAAGTACTTAAATGCACTAGCATATTCCAGTTCCTCCTCATCCAACCTCACTGTACATTCAGTGACTTCATTTCTCTCAAAGACCATAACTTTACTCTTCCCTATATTCATCTTTACATTCCGTTTCTTACAAACACTCCTAAACTCATTCACCAAGCCTTGCAGTCCCCATTCGTCTTCACTTAACAATACAGTATCATCTCCAAACAACAGTAAAGGGAGTTTACAAACACTGCCCCCCTCTTATTAGGGTCACTCCAACATCCACTGCCCTACCTTGTACCTCTTTTGTAACCTCATCCATATACAGATTGAACAACCATGGGAAAATGACACATCCCTGTTTCAATCCAACATTCACACCGAAAAATTCACTCAGTTCACAATCCACACACACTGCTACCTTGGCACCCTCATACATACTCTTCACAGCCTTCAACAACTTCCCATTTACTCCATATAACCTCAACACTTTCCACCTTCCTTGTCTATCCACCCTGTCATATGCTTTCTTCAAATCCATGAAGGCCACATACAACTTCATTCTCTTCTCTAGAAACTTTTCCACTAAAAACCTAAGAATGAATATCTGATCTACACAACCTCTTCCCTTCCTAAAAGCCCCCTGTTCTTCTCCAACTAATCCATCCATCCATCCATCATCCAATCCTATGTCGCCCCATGAGGTGCGTAAGAACCCGGGGCTAGGCAAGTTGGTCCTGACATTTAAGATGAGAGTGACCAGCCTCACTCATCTCTAGTGACATTACGTGAGCAATAAACCCCAACCACCCCTTGGATATAAACCTTCACTGCTTCAATCCGACTGTTATTTCCCTAACTCTGTTTCTACCATATACTTTTCCTATTACACTAAGAAGACAAATGCCCTTACGATTACCATTCACTTCTTTTTCTCCTTTTCCTTTGTACTTGGGAATAATTATACCTGACTTCTAATCCTCCTGGACTCTACCTTCCTCCCAGGCCAATCTGCACATCTTCCATATCCATTCTACTACTACTACCTCACCCCCATGCTTCAGCATTTCACCAAATACTCCATCAATTCCTAGGGCTGTCCCATTCAGACTTTCTTCATTGCTTCCACTACTTCCATCCTACTGATTCTTTCCTCTCTTCTCACCTCCCTCCTTCTCCCAGCCATTCCCCAGCCATGTATACTTGCATTACTTTCATTCTCTATGTTCAACACCTCCTTAAAGTGTTCTCTCTGTCTGCTCACTTTTTCTCCCTTCTCCACTACCAATGTACCATTTTTATCTTTCACTCCCCAACTTACTTCTTTGCACCCTCTTTAACTCTCTTTACCTCTTTCCAGAACATTTTCTTATATTCCCTCCACTTTATACTCAAATTCCTTCCAAATTCCTCATCCACTCTCCTCTTACCCTCTCTTACTAATCTCTTCAACTCTCTCCTCTTCTCTACATATAACTCCTCTTCTGTCTCTCAACTTCCTCCATGCCTCTGTTTCTCATCTACTCACATATATGCTTTCTTCTTTGGCACCACAGCCTGTCTCACCTCTTCAATCCACCATGCTGTTCCTTGCACTCCCTTTCATCTTCTCTTCATACACACCACCTCACATACTGCACAGATTTCTTTTGTGAATATCTTGCACACACCTTCCATGTCCCCCATCTGCTCCAAATCATATTTACCCAATTGCTCCTCCATTTCTCTTTTATATTCTGCCTTTTTTCCATCCTCTTGCAACCTCCTGTCCTTCCCTTGTCCTCCTCCTCCATCTCCATTTCATTTGAACCATGACTTTACCACCACCAAGTGGTGGTCAAAAAGTCCACTCCCCCAACCTCTGTATGCTCTTGCATCCATTACTTCTTGACAATTAAAGGGATAAAATGCATTACCATATGATTTTATTTAAAAACACAGGTTGCTAACTCATCCCACAAAGCACCTTTAGTATATCCTGAGATGGTTTACTAACCAGCAAATACTGAAATCAGCAACTGCAAAGCTGCAGTTTGTGTGGGCTGACTGTATTTTTCAAGCTGAATTGAATCTTGTACTTTCTTACTGTAACTGAAAGCTTGACTGGTTTTATCCCTAGACATACTGCTACTAAATTTCAATCATTTCACTCCTGGCTCCCAAACTTCCACATACAGTAAAAGTCCTGTAATCTGAATGGCAGGGGACCAAGGGTCATTCGGACTATTGGGAGGGAGCTCTGAAACATTAGACATGTGTACACTCACGATCACTAATTCCTGCCCAGGGATGCCCCCTTCCTATCCCTGTATTCCCATGAAGACTGAAGGGGGGGGGACAAAACGAGTTCCACCCACCTCTACCCAAGCTCCCGACCCTCCCCCATACCCCTACCCATTCTTAACTGGCAGTTACATCTCAAACTGATTTCATGCTTAACACTCTTGGTCCCATTACTAATACAATCATAGAGCACTAGGATATGTTAAAAGTATATAATGTAACTATCAGCACGCTGCAGCCAGACATTAATGCATTATGACATTGACAGCAAAACAAAAATGTTAACAACAATCACCTCAGGCCTCAAGTGTAGGGTGCACTGCTTTGCACACACACACACATACACACACACACACACACACACCGACGTGGACAGACGTCCTCCTGGACTGCAGGGAAATAATCGTGGAATCAGCGGCGAAAGGAAACCAGCCTATTGTGATTATGGAAATGAGTGCGTGAGTGGTGGTTCCGTCGGACATTAGTTTTTAAAAAAGCGGGCTTTGGGATAAAGAGAGCAAGATACAGTATAGAAAAGTTTCCATATGGTTGCATCATGGCGGAAAGCGACGGCGGTTTGTTTACGTCTGGCGAAAGTGAATTTGTGGGTTTCTCCGACGAAGATGCGAGAAATGGAAGTTCAAAATTGTATCAAACAAGAGTAGCAGGAGTAGAAAAAAACGGTGGAGAAGAATGTCCAGGAATTGAAGAAGGTATGGGTAGTAATTAGGGAGCTGCAGGAGAGGACCTTACAACAGGAGAGAGAGATCAAAGGTTTACAGAACGAGCTGGAAAAAGTTTACACACGCAGTGCAGAACAGGAAGGAGAAGTCACGGAATTAAAAACGAGTAACGAATCTGCCACAAATGAAATAGAACACCTCAAGAGGGAAAACAGGAGGTTGGAAGAAGAAAGAGACAGAATGAAAAGTAAATTAGAGGAGTATGATTCAAAATCAAGGATGCAAGATGAACATATTAAGGAAATCAAGGAGCAACAAAAGGGGTGGAAGAAAATTCAGGAGGAAGGGAATGTAAATTTGAAAGAGATTATTGAACAACAAAGCAAGGAAAAGGTGGAGAAGGAAGTGGTTAGGGTATTGAAAAGTAGAGAAGCTCTAGTCAGGGATGTAGCAGATAAGAAAAAATGTGTAATTATTTTAGGGGTAAAAGAAAAGCGTATCACGATAAGATCTGAAAGAGAAAGAGAAGAATTGAGTAAAGTTAAAGAAATATTATCAGTAGTCATGGAGGGTAACAATGAAGCCCATGAAGAGATTGAAGAAGTGTTTAGGTTAGGTAAGTATGAGGAAGGAGGGGCAAGGCCATTGAAGGTGAAGTTTAAGTCCCAGGCAATAGTAAATGAAATCATGAATAGGACATGGAAATTAGCAAACAAAGAGGGGTTCGAAAATGTCTGGTTAAGGAGAGATGCAAATGAGGAAGAAAGAGCTAAAATAAAGGAGTTAGTAAAGGAAGCTAAGGCAAAAAACGAACAAAGAACGGAGAAGGAGAAGACAGTGTTTTATTGGAGAGTTATGGACCAGAAATTGAGGAAGTGGTACTGACGGAGAGGAGGAGAAAAGATGGTATAAGTAATAACGAAAAAAGTTTGAAAGTGGCGTACACTAATGTTGATGGATTAATATCGGCAATGTTAGAAATCAACGATTTCTTGAGGGTACAAGAACCTGAGGTTATGTACTTTGTAGAGACCAAGTTAAGGGAGAATATTGATATCCATATGGGAGATGGCAAATACAAATTGTGGAGAGGAGACAGAAAAGATAAAATGGGAGGAGGAGTGATGATAGCAGTGAAGAATAACTTAAATATAGATTCTGTGGAAATGGGAGAGGGTATGGCTGAAGTGATAAACATGAAATTAGAAACTGGAGAGAACTGTAAGAGAGATATAGCAGTAGTATATGTTCCACCTAAGACAAGAGCATGGACTGATGATGAATACCAGGAGATGTTGTCAGACATGGTTAGTTACCTACAGAAAGTGATTGCGAAAAGCAGCAATATAATTCTAATGGGTGATTTTAATTGTAAAGAGGTGAACTGGGAGGAATGGAACTCAGGAGGCGGTGAAGATTCATGGGGCACTATATTGTTAAACATTGTGATGAATAATGTAATGACGCAGTGGGTCAAAGAAGAGACAAGATTCCGAGGTGATGACACACCAGCAAGATTAGATTTACTGCTAACCAAAGAACCTGACGTAATTGAATCCTTGAAATATATGTGTCCTATTGGAAAAAGTGATCACGTGGTCATTGAGTTCCAGATGATAATGGGGAACGTGGTGCCAAGAGATGAGCTCCATAGGCAGGGAAGATACAACTTGGGGAAAGCAAACTTTACGGAATTGAGTAAATTTTTTGAAAATGCAGATTGGAGAAAATTCAGAGAAACAAGAGAGATTCAGAGGAAGTGGGATATCTTTCTAGACCTCTATAATTCAGGAGTGGATAAATATGTTCCAAGAGTAAGTGGGAAAGAATACAGGAAAAAGGAGTGGTTTAACTGAAGGTGTATTATAGCAAAAAAAGAGAGGAACATGACATGGAACAAATGGAAAAAGAGGTAATAACAGAACAAAGGAAGAATATAAAAGAACTAGAAATGAATATACAAGAATTCGTAGAGAGGAAGAAAGGAACTTTGAAAAAGGTATAATCGACAAATGTAAGGATGAACCCAAATTGTTTTATAGATTTGTTAATGGCAAATTGAAACAAAAGGAAGGAATCACCAAACTGAAAGTAGAAGGAGAGGTCTATAATGATGTGGCAATGCAAGCTGAAATAATGAACAAACGTTTCCAATCAGTTTTTACTAATGAAGGGGAGTTTGTGGAGGGGGAGGGAGTGACTAGGAGTGTAGTGATAAAAGATATAAAAGTGGAAGTGCAGGAAGTGTACAAATTACTGGAAACTCAAGATGTAAGGAAAGCCCCAGGACCAGATGGAATTTCAAATTGGGTACTGAAGGAATGCAGAGACCAACTGGCAGATAAGATTCACAGTTTAATTGTGTGTTCACTGGAAGAAGGGAAAGTGCCTCGGGAATGGAAGAGAGCAAATGTGGTACCAATTTATAAGGGAGGAAGCAAGGAAGAACCCCTGAACTATAGACCAGTGTCCCTAACCAGCATGGTTGCAAAATTGTGCAAGAAGGTTCTGAAAGATAGGTGGATAAAATATCTGGAAGAGATTAATATTTTGACTGAAAGTGAGTTTGGATTTAGAAGTGGAAGGTCATGTGTTTCCAACTTGTTGAGCTTTTACTCAAGAGCGATTGATGTGCTGCAGGAGAGAGACGGTTGGGTGGATTGTGTATATTTAGATTTGGAGAAGGCCTTTGACAAGGTACCCCATAAGAGACTAATGTGGAAACTAGAGCATATAGGAGGACTGAAGGGTAACCTCCTGGAATGGATGAAAGACTTTTTGAGAGACAGACAAATGAGGACAGTAATAAAAGACAGGATGTCTGGATGGAGAGAAGTAACAAGTGGTGTCCCACAGGGCTCGGTGTTGGCGCCAGTAATGTTCCTGATTTACATAAATGATATGGTAGATGGAGTAAACAGTTATGCAAGTCTGTTTGCTGATGATGCCAAAATCTTGAGGAAGGTAGAGGTTGAGGACGACTGTAAAATGCTGCAGGAGGATCTGGATAGGATACATGACTGGAGCCGGATGTGGGAAATGAAATTCAACGCAAAAAAATGTAAAATATTGGAAATGGGTAAAAGCACCAAGAGACCATCACTGAACTATATGATGGGTAATGAACCAATCACAAAAGTGAGAGAAGAGAAAGATTTAGGAGTGCTGATCCAGGATAGTCTGTCACCTGAAAAACACATCAACATGATAGTTAGAGAGACATATAAACTCTTGACCAACATAAGAGTGGCATTCCATTACATGAATGAAGAGATGATGAAAAAACTGATAGTGGCCATGATCCGCCCCAGGTTAGAATATGCAGCAGTAGTGTGGTCCCCACACAAAAAGAAAGATAAAAACAAGATTGAGAGAATACAAAGAACAGCAACCAAGATGGTCCCCAGTTTGGTAGATCTGTCATATAGTGAGAGGCTAGAAAGGCTGGATTTGCCATCCTTAGAGGAAAGGAGAGAGAGGGGTGACATGATTGCAGTGTTCAGGACCATGATGGGAGTAGATAAAATTGATAGAGAAGATCTGTTTTTATGGGATAAGAGAGCAACAAGAGGACATGGACTAAAACTGAAGAAGCCGCGCTGCTTGAAGGACATCAAGAAATACAGTTTTCCGTATAGATGCACAGACCTGTGGAATAGACTGGACAAAGAGATCGTCCTGTCTAAAAACTTAAACGAGTTTAAAGCTAAATTTGACTTATTGAGAAACAGAGATGGGACCCCACGAGCGTAGCTCATTTCCTGTATATCACAATTAGGTAAATACACACACACACACACACACACACACACACACACACACACCGAAAAACACAGACACAGACACACTCAAACACGCAGGCACAGACACTCATGCATGCAAGCACCCAACGCATGAGGCCCAGGATGGCCATTGTTAACGTTTCTGTTTTACCGTCAACGTTATAATGCGTTAATTTCATGGTGCAGCATGTTCATAGTTACATTATATACATTTTACATATTCTAGTGATTTTTTGTGTACTAATAATGTGACTATGAGTGTAAAGTATGAGGTTAGCCTGAGATGTAACTGCCACTTAAGAATGACGAATAGGGGGTTGGGAGGGGTAGGGGTGTGGAGGAAGGTTGGGAGCTGGGGTAGAGGCAGGTGGAGCTCGTTTCGTCCCCCCCTCCCGTCTTCCCTGGGTATATAGGGATACAAAGGAGGCACCCCAGAGCAGAAATTAGTGATCATGAGTGTTCATGATCATTAAATAAACACTTAAAATGATATGAGTTATTGTTGTAAAACTCACCGGAAATGCATAAAAGTGTGGACGAATAGTTGCAGGCAGGTACATCCAAGGCCAAGAGCAAGTCCAAGCCAGAAAAATAGTCAGATAAAGCCCTGAAAAATTCTATAAAAGACCAGAAAAATTCAAAAATTTTTGCTTTGACAAATTCGGAGTAGTGGGATTTTCAGATTACTGGTGGCCGGATTAGAGGACTTTTACTGTATTTTTCCCATCATCCCCAATTTAGTTTTTCTACAGTCTACAAATCATATGGACAGACAGACACAATGCAGGATGTGAGTTACAGCAATCTCCACCTTTGCTGATGCAGGTGCTGCATGTATAAAATACAAGGATGCACTAATGTTCCACAACCATTAGATAAACCAAACTTTCCACCGACCAGATCCTTCTGCATTAACTGAGAAATTGGGTTTTTGCATGACTACTAGCCAAAGTTGACATCATGCTTCTACATTTTGTAATACTCATTCAATACTAACATTCTTCTCCAATGGTGCAGTCTTGAAGTGGGTATCCATGAAATGTGCTCCAGCTAGAAGTTTTTCAAAGTTTTCATAGCCAATGTGGAGTGCAATGGAGAGACCAATGGCAGACCAAAGGGAGTACCGACCTCCTACCCAGTCCCAGAACTCGAACATGTTAGCCTCGTCAATTCCAAAGTCCTTCACCTTCGGTCCATTTGTAGAGAGTGCAACGAAGTGCTTGGCTACAGCTGAGGGCTGTGGAAGAGAATAATAATATTAGGGAAAGATGGACAATTTTGGAAAAAAAAAAAAAAAAAAGGAGGGGGGGGGAATACATGTAGTAAGTGAATGACGTAATGAGAGCACAAAGGGTAGAGAAATAAAAGAAGGTGTGAGAGAGAATAATGTCAGTGTGAAGAGAAAGCAGTGGAGTAAATGCAGAACAATTCATTTATTATACAAGTGCACTACTCCCTTCTGATGATTTCCTGACAGGATACAACTAGTATTCTAGTATGTTAAGGCCCATTAGGGTCTACTTCTGAGGGATGGATGTGGCTTGTTGCTCAAGTGATGCCACTTTCGGGAGAGCAGCTGATCACTCTTGCCTTCGTTGTCTAGACTGAACAGCTTTGCCCCAAGCTCCTTTGTCCTGATGAAGCAATGTAGGGTTGGATGATTGGGAGAATGAAGACAATTGTGACAGGGTCTTACCAGGCCAAAACTGGTATGGCTTTTGTCCCTGCATTGTATGTTGACAGCTGATAATTACAACACTATAAAAAAAAAAAAAAAAAAAAAAAAGTATCGAGAGAGAGAGAGAGAGAGAGAGAGAGAGAGAGAGAGAGAGAGAGAGAGAGAGAGAAAAACCTCACCAGAACGGATGAATTGGGACCCAAACCATTCCGAAAAAAGTGGAACTCTGATAAAAGCGACATGTGGACTTCCCTCTGCTATGATATTTTTATATATGAAAAGCGTCACGGCCACCATCCAGCTTCACCCCACCAGTTCCCTTTAATTTGGGGCAATATCCCATTTGCCACTTAACTTTTCTCAAATGCAACTATAAATAAATTATTGCATAACACAGTATAATTTTAGCAAGGTTTAGACTCAATAAAGGTCATATGTAACACACACAAGAAGATATTTTCATATATAAGAAGCATCAAGGCCACCATCCTGCTTCACTCTACCAGTTCCACCTAACTCGTGGCAATGCAGTATCCCATTAGCCTCTTAACTTTTCTCAAATGCCATCCATCCATTATCCAATCCTACACTGCCCCATGAGGAGTATGGGAGCCCGGGGCTAGGCAAGTTGCTAATGACATTTAAGATAAGAGTGACCAGACTCACTCATCCCTGAGTGGCATTACCTTAACAATAAACCCCAACCACCCCTTGGATATAAATCTTCACCAGCTCAATCCGATTGGAGTGCCGTAATTACCCACTAAACCACCAGGTGCCAAAATTTGGGTATATGGTTACCACCCAGTGTAGTAAATGGTTTCCTGGTGTACAGCAAACCATTTGGCTTGTCACTCAGTGTAGAGTCACCCACAGGCAGAAGGAGGAGGAAAGAATGAAGGAAAGGAAGACAGAAAAGGGAGTGTAAAGTCATCCGTAGGAAGAAGGACGAGGAAAGACAGTATAAATAATTTATTGCATAATCCAGTAAAATTTAAGCAAGGCTTGGGCACAACAAAACTCGTAAATAATTAAAAAATATACATACAGTAAAACCTCGATATAAAGGACTTCAGTAGACCAGAATTCGCTTTTATCGGACTCGAGGAGCTACCGGACTAAACTCCTATATATCGGAAAAAGTCCGATATAGCTAGAAAGCAGTCCGGACTACCTGAGAACTTCAGCTATGTTCACCACAATAAGACAACTAAAAGACATGTTTTTCAGTGCACAGGACAGTATTATTATACCATTTAATTAATTAAGTGAAGGTATAACACAGTACAATACTGCAATGGTGGTGAAAACTGTCACGAATTTTCTACATCGTGAAATTATGTAACGTAAATCGTGACCGAGTGATTTTGCGGGAGCAACGAATAATTCTGAAATTCACTATTTTTCGCTCATTCTCTCAACCGTCCACTCGTGTACTTATATTCACATCA
>JAGKTI010003982.1:33091-53355 GCA_018397915.1 Birgus latro | reverse complement strand
TTTCATAATCACAGAGTAGGCCAGCACACTCTCATAATACCTTTACTGTCATCTGTCTACACCAAACTTCATGCACATTTGATATCACACCAATGTCCATCCCCCCTTAGAAATGGCCGCTGCAGTATTATCTGCAAATCCGGTTGTATCGCGGACTGCCACCACCGGCAAGGTAGGGCTGGTGGCGCAGGGTCCTCCTGGTCGCAGTCAAGCAACTGTGCTGACAGCGGTTGTTGCAAACACTGTTCATGCTCGTCAGCAGAGAAGCGCCATTTCGGCCTTATATTTCAAAAATATCCAAGGTCTTAGTACCAGTCTGAATTCAGTTTACTCTTTCCTCCAAGTTCTATCCTCTCTAGCCCCGTTCCTCACAGAAGCCCAAATCTCTCCCTCTACTGACATATCCCCATTTTGTTTTCCTGGATACCATCTACTCACAAACTTCCGTAATAAGGGTGGCACCTGTTGTTATATCAAATCTGAATTTGCATTTGACACTTTTTTTTTTACCTTCATCAGCTAATTTTGATTATTCATTACAAAAACTAGATTATCTAAATATTACCAAATATATCTGTGTACTTTATTGCTCCCCCATTGCTTCTTCAGAACCCAGCGTGTTTGATTGCATATCCGCACAGTTCACTAACCTTAACCAATACTACTGAAATTACTGTTTTGGATGACTTTAACGTCCATAATGTAAGATGACTATTGCACTCTGCCAGGACTAACGATATTAGTCTAGAATGCGAGCTGTTTGCAGAATCGTTTAATCTCTCTCAATTGGTAAAACATCCAGCCAGAACACAAGATAATCCTGACCATAACGCCTATCTCTTGGACCTATTCCTGACAAGTAACCCTGATCAGTACAGGATAGAAGTATTGTCACCACTTGGATCCTCCCACCACAATCTCATCAAATCCTCATTAGTTAGTTGCACGAAACCTTCCCGTTCTGAACCTGTCAGGGTAACCAGATGGCACTTTGATAGGGCCGACTGGAATGGATTTAGAAATATTTCTTTCTAATATTCCATAGCAGTCTTGCTTCTCCAGTGACATAAATTTTACCCAGTCTCACATTAATGACTAAATACAAGCTGGTATGAATTTGTTCATACGAAGTCAACAGTTCACTAAAAGATCGGACTCCCCAAAATGGTTTGACAACATTTGTGCCAGAACTACTACTCAAAAGTCCTTAGCGTACAGCTTTTACCTAAAGTCAAAAGCATCTGATCCGCTCACTCAATTTAAAATTGCTAGAAACCATGCAAAAGTAGAAATAATTCTCGCTAAATCTTTCTTCACAACCAAGCATCCAGACTATTAAATAATACTAATGATACTAATGACAATAGAATATTCTGGTCAACTCTCAGTTCTTTCAATAATAACTTAAACCCCTACACCGCGGGCTTGACAGAGGCGCACCTGGCCCATCCCGCGGGGATATTCACGCTCCGACTGACTTTTTAAAAATATTTGCCAAAAATCAGTTGTTAGTCCTAGAATATTATAATTATATTTGCTTATGGCACATACCTTCAGCTTTCTCCTGGGATGACTTTTTAGCACTCGTCGACTACCGTAGGACTTATGGAGACTTCTGAAGTTGTGTAACTAAGTCTCCACTTTACACTTCCCGACATCCCCTAATCTGAATACTACTGCCAGATATTATCACTAGAAACACTATTCAATGATTTCCAAGTAGTTTGGAATCGATACTAAAAAAAAAAAACGTGAAAGCATTGTAAAATACGAGCGCGTACGAGCCTCCCACCCGCGCTCGCTAATTCACCGCTGGTATTCTGTCATTTCTTATTCATGTACACACTCACACTTTATTATTTCTAGTACTTTATTAACTTATGTATATCTACAGTCCTTTACCACTTCCCACACGATGTTTAGTAGGGGTAAAGGTCACAGGGCCTTTTATAATAGGCGCAAAAGCAGCAGAAATGGAGGGGCGTGATTTCACCGTGAAGGACGAGAGCGAACTGACTGTACAATACTTATCTCGGTAGCCAAGAGTTGAAAATGTCAGCTGCTAATGTATATGCTAAGAAATAAGTCGTAGGAAATCTAGACAATACATAATAAATTAGGTTGTTACAGGTGAATATAAATATCACTCAGGCTTCTCCCTTCCTTTCTCATATACATTTATATTACAAGAGTAGCTCATACGGCATATTTCACAGGAAAAAAAGCAGGGGAAATTAGCGAACGATTGCAGGTTGGATGTTGCCAAGTGATAATTAGTCAATTCCAGGTGTATGGCACTATCAATTACCTTATTTTTTAAAATATATATATTATTTTGTATAAGAATAGAGCATAGGGCTCATTTCAATGGATGAAAACAGTGGAAAAATCCAGGGAAGATTTACTTAGCGCAGAGCGGCTGAGCAGACGACACGAGAGGGTAATGGATGAGAGGTAGGGAGGGGAGTCTAGAATGGGGAAAAATCGCTAAATTTTCAACAATGGATGGGAGTACTGATGACATTAGCAGCTCTGACTATTGTTGGACATTGGCAGTGCTGATAGATGATACAAGTCACCACCTGAAAGCCCAGGCGAAATATAAAAAAATACAGAGTCACAGAAGTGATGCCTCGCAGTATGATCCATTGCACCCGACCGTCACGAAAGTGACGACCCGCGGTTGAGGGGTTAAAAAGTCATCACATATTCCCCCACTAAAATCTTCGATAAATGACCCACGTGGTCAAGCGAACATCCTTGCCAATACATTTGCAAGAAATTCTACACTAGAGGAAGTCGGCCAGAACGTCCCAGTACCTGAACTTACCTCGTCCGAAATTCCTCCACGTAGGATACAGAGTTTATACGTAAAATCTATCCTAGACAATTTACCAACCAACAAAGCTCCAGGTCCAGATGGAATCCCTCCAGCTGTTTTGAAAAAGTGTTCCACAGTACCTGCTCCTGTTCTAGCGAAATTATTCAGATTATGCATACATACTTCTTCATTCCTTGATCCTTGGAAACAAGACAGTATCCACCCAATTCCGAAGAAAGGAAATTCTCCTCACCCTCTGATTACAGACCAATAGCTATCACATCTTCTCTTGGTAAAGTATTTGAAATTAATAATTAATAATTAATAGGCATCTTGAATCCAACAACTTAATTAGTGATAGTCAGTATGGTTTTCACCATGAAAGGTCTACCATTGATATACTCAGTCTCCTTACTCATACCATCCATCAATGAACTGACCAACATGGAGAAACTCATGCAGTATCTTTTGATATTTCTAAAGCTTTTGACAGTGTGGCACCGTTAACTGCTATCTAAACTCCCTTGGTCTGGCCTATCATCTTTTGTTCCTCTGATTTCCTCATATCTCAGCAAAAGAAAGATAAGAGTACAGTACAAGTAGATGATGCATATTTCAATACCGGTGTGCCACAAGGATCCGTCTAGGCTTCAACCCTGTTCCTAATTCATATTAATGATTTCTTATCTGTCACCCATAATCCTATTCACTCATATGCAAATGACTCAACACTTTACAGTTCCTTTATGTTGAAACAGACATTCACAAAGTTTAATATCTCTAACTGACAACTCAATACAGCAATATCCATAAATCAAGACATATATATGATCACTGAATGGTGACAAAATAATACTGTCTCATTTAACGCCAGGAAAACCAGATTTATATAATTTACTAATTGACAGACGTTGCCTGATTCTTATATTACATTCGATGCTGTTAATATTCCTATCTCTAAAAGTATTGAAATTCTCGGTGTTTCGCATACCTATGCCCTAAGCCTAACCTTTCATGTTAGATCACTTCCTAAAACTGCTTCAGAGAAACTTGGATTATTGTACAGAGTCCACAACTTCATCACTGACGAGCAGTGAACCATAATTTGCAGGTCATGTGCACTTTCAGATGGAACATTGCTCACTCTTCTGGAGTGGATGTTGAGAGGTTGCACTGAAACAACTGGACAGTATTCAGAACAAAACTGTTAGAATTATTATTAATCCTACGATACAAATGAACTACATCCTATAAAAGTAAGAAGGAATATTGTCTTCCTTGCAATATTTTACAGATACTTTTACGGCAAATGCACAGACAAAGTTGCATCCATTGTTCCACCTCTCCATGCCTTCCCCCCACGCTACACGGGCATCTGGAAGCGGTCATGAGTGGACTGTCACACTGCCATATTGCAGAACTTCAGCCTATAGGAATTCTTTAATTCCACGAACTGTATCTCTTTCGAATTCGCTTCCCCCGAGTGGTTTCCTACCATATTTTTATGTACTGCTGTTCAAGTCCAGCTATTACAGATTTTTTATTGATGGATGACACTTGTAATGTGGCGTATGGATTTTTTTTTTATTCAAATGTTTCTCGTTTCTCTGTTTTAGTATTATATGCAAAAATGAAAGGTTTAGAACAGGAAAGGAATGCAGTGATTAGGATGTGAAGATTGCATGTTTAAACTAGAGGGGCACACTGTGGAGCGCATCTATCCGACAAGGGCAACTTAATTTCCAAACCACTCTTCATAATGGGTTAGGTTTTCTCATCATTGGTAAGGGTTCCACAAAAAGTGCTTTCCGGATCCAGAATCTGTAATACGATCAGGATCGGTCCCAAAAGGCAATCAATTGTTCCTTGGGACATGGGATATCTACCCACTAAATTTGGTCCAAATCTCTGTTTTAGTTTTTGAATAATGTTGTTAAAAGACAAACAAACAAACAAATAAACAAACAGGGGTGAAAATATATTCTCCTTGTCGGAGAGAACAAGGCAAACTGGAGGATTCTCTGCCATGTGGTACCCTTTGGAGGGAATGCCCAGAGGAAACAAAGCATCAGTGCAAGAAATAGAAAGACGTAAGGTTACTTTATAACGCCCTCTTATTTATCTTGATAAGAATGACGATAAAAATCATTTTAGTATTATCTATAGGCAGGTACTTGATTGACTGGTATAGGAAAACTACTTCTGTAAAGAATAACATACCTCAGCATATTGATTAAAGTTTATTTTATAGTTGTTAGTGTTGAATACGATATGTAATGAGTTCAGTGTCAGAGGGACAATGAAATATGTATAACAAAGTATACAATGTATAGCTATGTGTGCTAGGAACAACTATCGAGTCGATTACCACGAGAGAATCGACTCGTGAAATCAAGTAGCGATTTCACTTTTATGCTGGCTTACTTCGCCAATTCTCTAGACTCGAGAATTTATAGACTTTCTCAACAGTACACAGCAGAGACTAAACGTTCAAGTAGGCTGTATTATTGTACTGTTGGCCTCTGAGAAAGTTAGTTTCTCCCCTTAACATTCAAAAATTAATAATAATAATAATAAACAGGATCTTGGCTGAGCCAAACTCCTAGCTAGCACAACGGATTTAAGAATTAAAACCAAAAGCTGGCCTAAGTACCAGTCGTGATTAATATAAGGAGTTGTGCTAAAGTGGAGTAGCAAAAGTGTACTAAATATGTGGGGAAATCAAACATGAGTGTTACATTTAACAAAGCTCAAGAAAACGAATTGTAAATTTAATGAATACAAGAAAATAAATTTACGTTACATGAATCAATTCAAATCAAAGAAAGGGAAATGCACTCACTCAAACACTAAGACAAATAGCTAAATAACCAAAACCTTAAGCCTAGGAAAAACAAAAGAAAATACTAATAAGTATGGATGAGACCGTCGCTAATACAGTCAATCACCAGGCTGGTGGGAGCTTCGGGAATACACGCCAATACAGCTGAGACCACCTGAAATCGCTAAGAAAAAGAGACCCGCTCGAGCTTACGCACAGCGCACCACACTCAGAGACTATCGCTTTGACGACTGACTGTGATTTGAGTGTCCGATGTAAGGGATGTGTGAAAGAGGCGCGGCGAAGTAATGGCAGAAGTGATAATTCAGAAATTATCGCTCAGAGGAATGCATTGTCTGTACATAAAGACAATCACTCGCGAAAGAATGACGAAAGTTTTGAAAATCTGATGGAAATACAAGTACACGAGTGGACGGTTGAGAGAATGGCTAATTCTCACGGACTTCAGAACTATTCGTCGCTCCTGCAAAATCACTCGATGTCACGATTTACAATACATAATTTCACAATGTAGAAAATTCGTGACATTATGCCCCTGGAAAATCAAATTTTTCCCTGGAAAAATTTAACATTATTTATATATACACCCTAGCTCAGTCACACAATATTCACACTGTGGTGTGTGTACTATCCTGTTACAGGAGAAAAGCACTGTCGCCAATGAGCGCAAAAACCTCGTATTTACGTTAAGAGAAGCAATCTTGAGGGAAAAACTCCGAGATGACGGTGAAGAATCCTGTACTCAGGTCAAACTTAGTGAAAGTTCACTACATTTACATTGACAACTAATTGTTATGTAGCGTGGTGTATGTGATACACGGCATAGGTGTAACAGTTGTATTGTAACTGTAGCTATGTGTAAAGCAATAATAATACAAATTAATGCAATAATAAAGGCAACAAGGGCAGAGGAGAGGAGGTGGCAGTGTGCAGCAGAGACAATCAATGGACCTGGACGTATGCTTCACCCACCAACAGTACCTGTGGAATGAGTTAATGTGGAGCATCAATAGTGTCAATGTGACAATTTATACTAAACTGCAAATACATCCACCCAACAGTCAATCTATACACAACAGAAAGTACACTTTAGCTGAAAATCAATTGACAGCAAGTTTGTACATATGAGGTCGCCATTATTTTTTTTATAGTTTCCCTTTTTAACCTATACTTACGGCTAATAAAGGGCTCGTCATCGGTGTCCTCAGTTGGGATCACCGCGACTGCTCGTTTGTCATCAGTGTCCTCATTTGGGATCGCCGTGACTGCACACTTATAGCTATACTTACTATTACAAAGGGCACATCGTCAGTGTCCGCGGTTGGGATCACCACGACTGCCCGTTTGTCATCAGTGTCCTCGGTTGGGATCACCGTGACTGCTCGCTTATAACTATAAACTTATTGCTACATAGGGCTCGTCGTCGGTGTCCGCGGTTGGGATCGCCGTGACTACCAGTTTGTCATCGGTGTCCTTGGTTGGGATTGCCGCGACCACTCACTTATAACTACACTTATTTCTACAAAGGGCTTGTCATCAGTGTCCGTGGTTGGGATCACCGCGACTGCTCGTTCGTCATCGGTGTCCTTGGTTGGGATCGCCGAGACTAGGCACTTATAACTAATAAAGGTAAGTCGAGAATCCCTATGCAAACTTGGGCAGGTCACATTTTAACACCCTGCATGGGTGTGAACACTCATGTGGATTTTGTGTATTCTCCGGGAATCCTCAGAGAGGCCCACAGCTCGAGACACACCACAAGGTAATTCAAACACAGCCTCAGATTGCCTCTGTGGTGGTCTCAAACTTCCCCCTTAACCTACGGTACATACAGTATGAACAAGCCCTACACTTACGACTAATAAGGGTTCGTCATCGATGTCCGCGGTTGGGATCACAGCGACTGCCAATTTGTCAGCGGTGTCCACGGTTGGGATCGCCGTGACTGTGGGCATATAACCTACAGTACATATGTATGTACAGACCCTAGACATATTATGTTCTGTGGGGCCAATGGGCGAGACATCAGGTCTGCATCCACATTACCACTGCCCTCTCTCTCACATGACTCGGAGATTATGGGCGTGGATTCAAACAGCACAGGAAGGAAACTTTCCCGAATGGTGGTACATCGACACACATTGCAGGAGTGCACAAAACTATATATTTCCTGTCCCATTCCTGACCAGAAAAAGTCAGCACAGATACGGCCTTGGGTTTTCTTTTTGCCCATGTGACCTCCTGACACTGAACAATGACCCCATTCTAATACTGCTTGGCGGTACTTCACGGGAACGACAAACTGCGGTCGAACATTGCCCTCGAGTGTTTGTGACTCACGGTAGATCTGTCGTTGTTTGCGAAGGAACCTTGCTCGTCTACCCCGTGAATACTTGGTCACTTTACCCTTTTGTTTCTTCCGCACAACAGCAAGTGTCAGGTCAGACTGCTGTTCTTGGACAACTTCTTGACTACAAATCAGATCTTGCAGCAATGCAATGGCCACCAGGGCGACACGATTTGGAGCCTTGCCCATGGCTTGTGTTACTGCTGCCGAAGACTGAGTAGTGACATCTACGGTGCAACTAAACTTGGCACCTGGTATGTTACCTATAATGAGGTCAAACATAGGTTCTTGCATGACAACTGCAACTGTTGAACCTGTGTAAAAGGGAGATGCTACCTGGATACGTGCCTCAGGGAACAATCTCACTGATCCGACAATAAGCTGTGCTTGGACCTGTCTGCCTGTATATTCTTCAAGATGAACAAGACTCTGCCTGACAGTACAACCTGAGGAACCATTGTCTCTCAGGACATTAACAGAAACACCTCCCACATACCCTGGCTGAACAAGGAAGGCACTGTTACCTGTGGGAGGGCCTGTGGAGGAAGTGGCCAGCCATTGATAAGGCTGCATGGCGCTCAACTCTTCAAACGTGACAGGACTACTTAGGGGCCGTACCTGAACTAGGTGCAAGAGGAGTCGTACTCTGACTAGGTGCATGAGGAGTTGTACTCACCATCTGGGGAGCAGGAGCACTGACGGCCTGTTGAGGAGAGTTCACCATCTGAGGGGGACTAGAGAACTGTGAAGAAGGACCTGTGGTGGTGGGGACGGCACCATCGTGCACCTGTTGGGGAATGAAGGCTGTGTTTGCCTCCTGCCTCCGATACACTGGGGCTGGTGCTGAAAAGGTTTGTCCCGGTTGTCGATTGTGTGGCTGATACTGCTGCTGCTTAGGGTACTGCTGCTGGTTAGGGTACTACTTGTACCTCTTCCAGTCAGGATTCTGTGCATGCTGCCCCTGGTCCTTCTGCGATTTGCCTGGACCATGACCATTATTCTGAAAATGGCCTTGATCCTGGGGTTCAGTCTGCGATTGCTTACCAGACTTAGCAGTATCTCTCTTATTCCATGGCTGTTGCCTACGAGTTTGGTACCCGTACGCAGTAAAAAAAGCATCAGCCTTTTCCACCATTTGGTTTGCATCCTTCACTTTGCACATCTTGAGCTGGGCCATAAGTTCAGCAGGCCAGGACTTTTCCGGCTGTGTGTGCAGCACAAGGTCGATTATTCCCTCTCGCGTGCTGGGAGTCTCGTCCTTCTCCATCCACTCGCCTAAGGATGCCGTGAGACGGTTAAGGAACTGTACAGCTGTCTCCTTTTCCTGGAGACGCGCCTTCATGAACTGATTCCTAGCATGATCAATGGTAAGACCATACGCTTTGATGATTGCGGTCTTCATCATCTCGTACGTGAGATTATCTCCACGAATTTTGAGGAGAATATCGAGGGCAGGGCCCTCAAACAAGCTAAGGAACTGAAGCTGCTTAGTTGCCTCATCCAGATCGTACAGCCGAGCCATGTCTCTGAAACGAGCTATGAATGGCTCGATTTGCTCACCTTCCTTGTAAGAAGGAAGCTTGAGACGTGGAGTTGCTAGAACAGGTGCTGAGAGAGCAGTAGTGGAGCTTGGGTTAGCTGCACCCGATGTGTCTGAAGCCAAGGAGTCTCGCTTCAGCTTCAGCACGTCGAGCTCGTGTTTGTCACATGCCTCGTGCTCGGCACGCTCGTGTTCACGTTCTCTCTCACGTGCCTCGTGCTCCTTCTGACGTTCCTCGCGCTCATACTCTTTCTGACGTTCCTCACGCTCATATTCTTTCTGACGTTCCTCACGCTCATATTCTATCTGACGTTCCTCGCGCTCATATTATTTCTGACGTTCCTCATATTCTCATTGTTCTTTTTCATGTTCGCGCCGAATTTTCCGCTCTTCACGGGCGGCATTCTCGCGTTGCTGCTCGTAATTGCAGCACGACAAGACATAATCTCGAATTTCCTAGGGGTTAGTAAGCCCCATATCCTTGGCTTCCTGCACGTATGTACTGGATTCCATCATGCTCAGATTGAGACTGAGTGAAAACTGAGACTGATATGCTGGCTGGTGTGCAGCAGTCTACCTAAGTAAGAGTGAGTGAGTGATTCGGTAATAATTTCAAGCTAGGAGTTTATATCCTGGAATGAGGTCGCCAGATGTCAGGGGGAAAATGAAATATGTATAACAAAGTATACAGTGTATAGCTATGTGTGCTAGGAACAACTGTTGAGTCGATTACCGCGAGAGAATCGACTCGTGAAATCAAGTAGCGATTTCACATTTATACTGGCTTACTTCGCCAATTCTCTAGAGTCGAGAATTTATAGACTTTCTCAACAGTACACGGCAGAGACTAAACGCTCAAGTAGGCTGTATTATTGTACTGTTGGCCTCTGAGAAAGTTAGTTTCTCCCTTTAACATTCAAAAATTAATAATAATAATAATAAACAGGATCTTGGCTGAGCCAAACTCCTAGCTAGCACAACGGATTTAAGAATTAATACCAAAAGCTGGCCTAAGTACCAGTCGTGATTAATATAAGTTGTGCTAATGTGAAGTAGCAAAAGTGTACTAAATATGTGGGGAAATGAAACACGACTGTTGCATTTAACAAAGCTCAAGAAAACGAACTGTAAATTTACTGAATAAAAAAAAATAAATTTATGTTACATGAATCAATTCAAATCAAAGAAAGGGAAATGCACTCACTCAAACACTCAGACAAATAGCTAAATAACCAAAACCTTAAGCCTAGGAAAAACAAAAGAAAATACTAATCAGTATGGATGAGTCCGTCGCTAATACAGTCAATCACCAGGCTGGTTGGAGCTTCGGGAATACACGCCAATACAGCTGAGACCTGAAATCGCTAAGAAAAGAGACCCGCTCAAGCTTACACACAGTGCACCACACTCCGAGACTATCGCTTTTATGACTGACTGTGTTTTTGAGTGTCCGACGTAAGGGACGTGTGAAAGGGGCGCGGCGAAGTAACAGCCAGGGAGGCAGAAACGATAATTCATAAATTATCGCTCAGAGAAATGCATTGTCTGTACATAAAGACAATCACTTGCGAAAGAATGACGAAAGTTTTGAAAATCTGATGCAAATACAAGTACACGAGTGGACGGTTGAGAGAATGGCTAATTCTCACGGACTTTAGAACTATTCGTCGCTCCCGCAAAATCACTTAATGTCATGATCACTCGCGAAAGAATGAAAGTTTTGAAAATCTAATGCAAATACAAGTACATGAGTGGACAGTTGAGCGAATGGCTAATTCTCACGGACTTCAGAACTATTCGTCGCTCCCGCAAAATCACTCGATGTCACGATTTATAATACATAATTTCACGATGTAGAAAATTCGTGACATTCAGGACGAGATATCGGGGGAAGCCAGAAACCCCCATTTTCCCCTCTACTAAAAATTCAGGAAAGCAGCAACTGCTACTTGCGGGCTCTCCACCCTGAGCCCGTGCCACACTCGTGTGGCGAATCTCATCATCATCATCATCATCAGCCCCCCTCCACTTCCAGCACTTTCTTAAAATATACAAGTCACAGAAAGAACCAACAGAAAGGATGTATAAACGTAGTATTGCTTCATGCTGACACCGTGTTGTAACATCTAATTAACACTAGAACATGATACCAGTCATGCAAAAGTCTTCCGATGTGATACCAGGTTATTGTCATATAATATCACTGAGTTGTAACATAAGATCAGTACTAGAATATGTTCCGATAATCATGAAGAAGTTACGTGATAACGATATGCATCTGTAATAGATACACACTCTCACCCTTATTCTTTCGAACTGTCAGGTGCAAGAGTGAACCAGTACTCTAAGTCATCCATGTATGCAACTGGTCATTTCTAGAAATGTCTTCCTCATTCATTCATACTCAATGCCTATAACCTCCAGTCTTGTAAACACAACGTGTATAGTCTTAATGAAGTGAAAGAATCTTAAATATGGCTATTTTATTTATTTATTTATTTATATTTTCATGAGACAGGTTTTGAAGCCATTATTCCTTTGCTGCTGTCTTTTTGCAGTGAGCTATTGGAAATAGTCTGAAAAAAAAAATCAACGATGGACGCACTGTGGCATGGCGTCTGGTGCACACTTAGGGAGGCTGGCAGCTGCTTGGACCTCCTGCTACATCTCGATAATGACCGCACCAGCGACCCACCGCCTGCGCCATTACGGTTTTAATTTCCCTAAAAGGGAAATTAGTATTCTGGGGGCAGGATCAGGGTGCTGGAGTAAAGGGTGGCAGGGTTGGAATGAGGATGAAATAAAAGAATTACAAACGATGGTAAATGTGAAGAAATAAGTGTTTAATAAACAGGGAGGGATTATGACTAGAACATTCTTCAACGTGAATGTTGACAAATTTCTCAATGAGGAATTGGAAACGAGCAGATCAGAAAAGCACAGGTGTTTATGAGGGATATGGAGAAACTATAGAAGATATTGGTAAAAGATGGAAGTTTATATCACAGCTTATCGAATGAAGGAGAGTTGTTAAACCAGATATTCAGTTTTTGCTAAGGCAACACTTTCCTCCAAACAATGACAAACAGCCTTAAATTTTCATTCTAGTTTCCCATTTTGGTTCTAGGTACGAAGATACTTTGGCATGAAAGATCTCGCCCATAGATTTATTGGATGGTCTGAGACTTAAACCCGGTACTCCTCTGTTATGGGCCGAATGTGCTCCAGATTACATCACTGTCATCCTCTTTTAGAGTAGAGAGACTCCTATGAAATATTTGTGAGAAGGGCACCAGAAAGTGGCGCTGCCAAAAAACCTACACGTGATTGCTCTGTGCACACTGGGTCGAGTTAATGAGCTGTAGTGTCCTCCCGTGAGCCAAACCTCATCGTACTACCCTGCACCTCGCCGTGGGAAAGGATCCTGATCGGACCTCGGCAACCACTGACTACCGCAAGGGGGGGCCTGTTACCTGCAGTGAGTATGTGCTGTAATATACGTATAGAATGGGTTTCAGAAGCCGTGGCATACCTGTGGTCGATGGGTCTGCTCGATCAGACAGACCAGGGTTAAGAAACATCATCAGAATGTTGTAACAGAAGACCATAGGATTGGATGTGTAATGTGACAGTGCCATTATAAAACAAAAACAACCATTTCCCTTTTACATCCTTCGGTGCATAGTACCTTGAGACTAGACTACCATAGCCCAGGGCATCAGTCTTTTCATTATGATGATTTTGCTCTTGGTATTTCCCGACGATTTTGTGCAGGTTTTGTGATGCCTTCAATAGCGAAATGGTAAATGAAGACTACATCCAACCCCTTCGCTCCAAGAAGTCTCCCTCAATCCGAGTAAAAGCGCCTGGAAGCGGCGCAGATAAAGTACAAAATATGTCACTGTAATGAAGGCTTTCAAGGTAGGAAACTGACCTTCTGTACACCTCTGGAAAGCATTACATGACTGAACACTTTCATATCAGGGTGAACTTAGTGGTCAAGAATGGGCGGAATGGTCTTAGCTAACTGTTAATGCTTGATGTAACAGTAAAAATGTACATTGTATGGGCACGCTCTGTAGGAACTGTACGCGTGTAACTAGTGGTAGGACTTACCAGGGAAATCTTACCTAATGTGGACACACGTTGTTTATCCGCTGTTAGCTAGTAAAAGGTCATAACAGGGAGTATATACAGTCTGTACAGCGCGTCGCAGGTCTGCTGCTGGTACTCAGATCAGTCATTTTTATGTTTATTTACTACATCACAAAAGAAATGGGTTCGGTGGTTGGACAGGGGTCGGTAGGATGGGCTGAGACAATGTTGGGTAGTTAGACATGATGAGGAAAATATGCAGTGTGTGTCAAAGATCTTACTGATAATCCGGATAGCGCATTTAGCAGGTAACAGTGTCCGGTGTAGGACGTTCTAGAACTAAAATGTCTTATCTACTTTAACTGTATTTTACACTGCAACCATAAATGTAAAATACTTCTTAGACGATAAATCAGTATCTCTATTTCGAAAACGAGACTCTAATGTACCCAGAGTGCTACATGTGGTGCTTTCTAGTAATATTCATCCCTAACCCTTTATTGCCGGTCGACAGCTGTGAGTAGATATAATATTTCTCACCATTCTACTGTGTATTTTTAAGTCATCTGCTACCTCAGTATTATAAGCAATCCACACTCGCGGCCTGACAACACAATCCCAGATGATTCAACCCCGGGCATATTTGAAATATTTATCTTTTCGGCAGTATGTAACCTGAAAATCTATGAATCATTTGTATGTTTGGTATCAAGACTACATTGGACAGGCTTTACTAATGTGTGTTTTGTGGTATCAATATACCTAGATTCATTATACATCTTTCGGGATTTAATCGAATTTATGTTGCATCCTTGAAGGTAATAAAATGTATAGAGCCACAGTGTCTTTTTACGAGAATATAAAATGCGTTCTTAATCTGGAGGAGTGTTTAAACAAATGTTACCTAAAAGGGAGTTTGATAACAGACTAAGAAAACCTGGTGTTGCAAAAGGAAATAATTCAGTTGATAATTCAGTGCTAGAGAACGATAAGAAAGGATGTTGCTGGTATTTCAGGATGAGACGAAGTGTGAAACTAACACAATGTTTTCTGTGCGTCGTTTAGTAGTAGTAGTAGTAGTAGTAGTAGTAGTAGTAGTAGTAGTAGTAGTAGTAATAGCAGTAGTAGTAACCCCAGGGTCATCTGAATGTAAATCTAGTAGACTGCAAGCTGAAGTTGTCCCCCTCTTGCAGCTCATCCTCCCTTTCAAGAGATAGGGAGAAAGTTTGCATAACCAGGCATCAGAGCCGTCCAACCATATCAGTGCCATCACGCGAAGACATGTAGTGCAGAGAGCCGATGTGTGACGTTAGGTATTGATGACAAGCTCGGTGTTGGTCCTAAACAATCATTCGACATTGCGGCCCTAAAAATATCGCCCATTGTTTCTTTCTTCTGGGAGGAAGGCGATCAACATGTAAGTGAGAAAACCACTATAAATGTATTCATATATCAATCTTTTCTTAAACTAGTGGTGTAATATTAGATAAAGGCTAACCTCAAAGAAAGTTGACAAAACGAGGGTGTCTGCGATGAATCAGGTTTGGCTGCAAACTTTCTTTTAATATGTACTATACCTTTTCGTTATTATATGGAAATATTTGTTTTATTATTGCTCTCAGAAATAAAGTTTTCTTTTTCATTTTTTCATTTTTTTCTTAATTCGATATAATACCTGTACGAGTCTTTACAGTTATTCTTCCATTCCACAGAAAGTACTAGTTTAGTGTCAATGAAATAAAAATGGCAAAAAGAATTCCAGGACGCAGAAAACATAAAAAGAGAAAATTTATGCTTCAGAGGGTAAGATATTGAAATACAGCAAATTGCAGCATTTTTCGAGTGTTATGCAAACCTCTTGGTAAAACTGTATGCAAGAGTTGTATACTTCCTAAAATAAATGCAGTAGTAATGCAGTAGTAATGCATAACAATGACTAAAGCAATCATTCACCATACTACTAGCCTACCACTAAACATAAGCTAACCAAACCAATTTGACATAGCTGACTAATGTAGACTGCCACTGGTGCTAATCTAACCAAATCAAATTCTGACCTGACTAACACAGACTGCCACAGACCTAATTAACACAGACCGCCACTAGACCTAATTAACAAAGACCGCCACTAGACCTAACACACTCTCATTAGACCTAATTAACACAGACTGCCACAAGGCCTAATCAACACAGACTGCCACTAGACCTAATTAACGTAGACTGCCACTAGACCTAACAAACACAGACTGCCACTAGACCTAAATAACACAGACTGCCACTAGACCTTACAAACACAGACTGCCACTAGACCTAATTAACATAGACTGCCACTAGACCTAAATAACACAGACTGTCACTAGACCTACTTAACGTAGACTGCCAGTAGACCTAATTAACATAGACTCTCAGTAGACCTAACACAGACTGCCACTAGACCTTACAAACACAGACCGCCACTAGACCTAATTAACATAGACTGTCGCTAGACCTAATTAACGTAGACTGCCACTAGACCTAATTAACATAGACTGTCACTAGACCTAATTAACGTAGACTGCCACTAGACCTAATTAACGTAGACTGCCACTAGACCTAATGAACGTAGACTGCCACTAGACCTAATGAACGTAGACTGACACTAGACCTAACTAGCACAGACTCTCAGTAGACCTAACACAGACTGCCACTAAACGTAACTAACACAATCGTCCGCTAAACCTAAGTAGATTAAATTATGACCTGACCCGACTTACTGTAGATTTGCCTGCGAACAAAACCTAGGGGAACCTACACAACCTACAGTTAGAGCAAATGAACCTTAGATTGGCTACTGGACACATAGTGTTTATACGGCACTGAACCAGTGAACCTACTGTACAGTGGCAACAAATAAAATCAGATTAAGCAGTTGAAAAGATAATTGATACACCAGTATATGCTAGATTGATGACGTTTATTACTTAACTCAGGACTTATTTTCAAATTTATACTGAAATGAATTTTAGTGTGTTGTCTATTTATCACAGAATCCAAGTACAGTAATCATCTGATACTACACTATATTCACCCACTTAAGCTTTGCAAGTCAGAAATAAAAGATGGCTGCAAAATTTATTTCTGCCAGCAATGATAAATTAAACATTACTATGAAAAGGTGTATATTGAGACATAGTTTGCAGCCAAAACTGTCACATTCTAGGCACCTTAATTTTGTAGACTTTATTTGAGGCTAGCCTTAACTTTACCTAATAATACACCACTAGAGGAGGTTGATATATGACTACAGTTATAGTGATTTTCTCACTTGCATACTGACTACCTTCCTCCCAGAAGAAAGAAACACGAGACCATGCTGCAAAAGCCTCTGTGTCGGATGTTTATTTAGAAGCGACAGCTCGTTGCCATGGTAATGTGACGTCATCACTTCGGCTCATTCTCGAGTAGTAAACAGTAGTATTACTTCAAGTCTTTTAAGGAAACATTTTAAACGACGTAGCATTTCTGAATATAAGAATTTTACCTACATTCTATATATATATGGCATGTTTAACACCTTGGAATATAACGTGCCGCAACGGGATTTCTTACATATATAGCACTGGATCCTTTAATATTGGAAGCTGAAGGTGATGGAATGTACAGTGTCTGTAAATCAAAATTAGGAAAAGCATCCACAGACAAGGCAGTTTTGTACGGCAGTGATAAAAATGATGATGTACAACCCTAGACAACAGAGTCCATGAAAAATAAGGAAGGAATATGTAAAACGAGGTATGCAATCTGTTATGGAATATGTGATATGATTCAGAGATTGACTGGTAATGAAATAATTTTAGATGAACAGTGTCAGCGCTACTGTACACAAAGCAACACTGAATTTTTGACAGATGAGCCGTGTTGTCTGAACTGTATTGGAAACAGAACTATTATAGTTCACTCTGCGCCCAGTTGAGTCTAGGAGCAACAGCTTGAGTCATACTATTTCCGTCATTCATTGAATCTTGTATGAATACTGGGAGGATATAGCTCGGATATATATATATATATATATATATATAAGCATACAAAATTACCTTGTGGTAACCTTAGGCTGCAGAGTAAATGGCAATTCTGAAGGCCAGGGCTATCAACAAGCATCACTGTTCGTGAGCGTTATTGAATATGATGATCACGTATATCGCACTATGTCATTCCATAAAGATGCGGTGTATTTTTTTTTTACTGCACCCTAACTGAAAGACTTAAGTAGTATTTGTCAGCTTTACTGAAGATCCAGGTAGTTAATTTTTACTTGTAAGTATGCAGTGAAAATGTACGAGTAGATTAAATATCGCACAACTGGTGAAGACTGAGCAAGCACTGGAAGTATCCAATGATTCGTGGTTTGGTGACGTGTGTTGAATTGTACAGCAAATTTTGGCTGCTGATAACTGACAATGGAAACTACAAAGCGACATCAGAATGCTACATAATATATGATGGGATGTAAGCTTATTCCTAAGCAAATTAGCGCCATTACGAGCGTAATTAAATTAGCATTTGTACAGATCTTTGAACAGTGATTCGCTTTTCGTATCCTTGATTGGCAGTAAAGGCTGAACGTGACGGTACTGAATATTAAAATTAATTATAAAAACAAATGAATCTTAAGCCCCTTTCACACATACACGACTCAAGGGCCGACCGCCGCGCAACTCAAGGTCGTGTCCTAGTTGGCCCCCACGCCTCCCGACTGGCCCCGAGTCTGTTCTGCTCACGACTGCGTCACGAGTGCCTCACGACTGGTTGTGGCGTCCTGAAGAACGTGACAAGATCGTGAGGTGACCGCGAGGCGATGGAGCTATGACCGCAAGGTGAAGGAGCTATGAGTCTTCAAATCCGAAATTTAGCAGATTTTTGTCAGCCACGACTGTGACACGACTGCCCGCAAATGCAACATGACTGCGTGACGCATTTGGGGGATGCACCACGACCCCCCCACCCCCACGACGTGTGGAGGCAGGCGGCCAACCGTGCACTGATGGAGGGTTTTTATTTTTTTTGTGATATTTGTCCCACAAAACTGTGGGACACGGGCAAACTGAGAGCCCGTCAGTGGGGTGTTGGCTGATTAATAGAAAGGGGGAAGACAGGGCCTGGGGAATGCCCAGCACACGCCCTGTCTCCTGCTGGCTTTGTGGTGTGTGTCGGAGGGGTGGCCCTGTCATGGTTTATATGCCGCATGCTTGAGGACTTGTAGTTGCCATGTGTGACCAGTGTTGCCACTTCGCCGCCCACGCCGTGTCCCGCCAAGGCTCTTTGCGCGCTCTTTGCGCAGTCTTGACTCGGGCGTAGCCCAGACATCATGTGGTCTTGCTGCAGTTGTCACTTGGTCGTGAGACATGATTCCAATTCGCTGAATGGACTGTCAAAATGCATGGCATGGTCATCTCGGGGTCTTAGCACTGTCTGATCATGGCCGGCGACTCGTCACGCATTCATGACGCAGTCTTAACGTTTCTTTATTTTAATCGGCGATAGCATCACGACATGCAACGACCACGTCACAACGCATCTGATTGCCCAAAGACTGCTTCATGACTGACGTACGACACTCCCGACTGCAACACAACTGTGACACGACTTTTAGCAAGTCGTGAGGCGGCCACGAATTTTTAACACGTGCATCAAAAAATCATGAGGCGCGACGAGTCGTCCCAGCGGCTCATGAGCGCCACAAAGAGTCCAGGCTTTGTCGGAGAATTAAGGGACGATCGATGAAAACATCCGTGACGACCTTGACTCGCGCCACACTCGGCCCTTGAGTCGCGTATGTGTGAATGGGGCTTTACACTTGTGAAGCAACTTGTATTTTTTCTGGGCTTGAACTGTCAGGAGGGCTAGTTGTTCGAGGATTGAACTGAGTAGGGTTCACTTGTCCAGGGCTGAGTTGTTCGGGGGCTGAGTTGTTTGTTAGCCTGCCACCTTTCCAAAACTTCAAAACAGTTCCTCAGTTGAAGGCGTTCTTGATGCTCCTATTACGTACCTCCTGACGGCGTCTCTCTCATACATCGGAGGGTCTGGACGTGTGTGTGGGTAAATCAGGGCATGCCTGCTGCAACCGAGGGGTAGTGCAGCTCTGAAGTGGATGGGTATGCTGGCTGCTTTATTCTGCTGTCTGACACTGTATGCAGTGTGAAAATAATTTCGGAAATATTGATAGAATTATTCGATCTCTCATTCCCTTCTACCAAACAGCTGTTTTCCTAATTCTGTAAACATTCTAACAGTCTGGAGATGGATGTTTTCCGTCGGTATGTAAAGAAAAAAGATATTTATTCAAGAAATCAGAAAGAGATGGAAGTAATAATAAGACTGACAAGTCAGCATATACTGGACGAGCAAGGAAGATGGTGAGTGACTGAGCAGGACGAATTCTTTCCCCCTAAGTAGGTTATGTAAGAGAGCAAAAGATGGATTGGCTGTGTGGGGAGAAAAAAGTGGGCTGGTATGAAATGGTGGTGGGTATGTGAAGTCAGGCACTGTTGTAAGCCTAACAATATCAGTGTGGTGAAGACTTCCTCCTGTAAAAAGACGAAGTATACAAGAACATGCACTGTCTTTCTATACCTAACCGTGT
>JAGKTI010003982.1:5000-28167 GCA_018397915.1 Birgus latro | reverse complement strand
AAAAAAAAAAACTTAATGTCGTGACTCCATACTCCGGCATATACAGTACACTCGTCACAGTTGGACGGTGGCAATCTCCTCTCATGTGACATTCTCTCTCTCTCTCTCTCTCTCTCTCTCTCTCTCTCTCTCTTTCTCTCATCTAAGAGCTCCTTTCTCCACGAGGCACAACACAAACATCCCATGAGTGTAGTCTGGTGTATCATTATCCATATTACCGGGCTTCCACTCTCTCTCTCTCTCTCTTTCTCTCTCTCTCTCGTTATATATATAAAAAGTATAAATTAAAGTCTGTCGGTCTGTCTGTCTATCTGTCTATATCCTCTTACCTTTCCCTCTATCCTTTTTCTTTTGTCTTCCCTCTCTCCCTCTTTCTCTCTCTCTCTTTCTCTCCCTTCCTCTCTCTCTCTCTCTCTGTCTAATATATATATAAAGTATAACTATAAATGTATCTTTCTGTCTGCCTGTCTATCCGTCTATCTATCTGTCAGTGTATCTATCTATCTATCTATATCCTCTCCCTCTTTCCTTTTTCTTTTATCCTCCTCCGCTACTCTTCCCAACACCGATAATGACACACCTCACCAGGGAAGGATAATCTCCAGTGGGGAAGTGACGAGAGAGAGAGAGAGAGAGAGAGAGAGAGAGAGAGAGAGAGAGAGAGCTTAGTGTGCACAAATGCTTAAATAATAAGCTTATTGGAGCCTGTAAAGAGTTCTAGCCTAAGGTAAACAAAATCGTTCTTACAATTCTTTTTACGCTAGAAAAAGGTAGGAATCCAACTTTATTTTCACAACATAAGGAATCTGGAAAAGGATAATATTGTAGTGACAGGGAAGATAGGAAATTCTTAGCTGCATAGCGTTCAGAATAGTTGGGAATATAAACACAGTATTATACGCATGTTAATACTCTTTAGCACCATACGTCTCCCCTACTAACGGGGTACTGCTGTCTCGTTAAGATTTATTCATGCATGTCAAATGGACGAGGGTGGGTATGGCAGGATTCTAGACAAGTGTAAATTCTGCAGTCTCATCGTCCTTGATAATGTAAGCTTTGTAGCTGCAAATCACATCACAAAATACAGCCTCCAGTACAGCTTGTATATAACAAATTTGCTACCATTTCCATCTACAGCTACCGCTACGCCTGTTTACAAATCCATCAACAAATTATTCGTCCTTGTTGAAGCATTTGGATGCCAAGGTGAAAGTTAAGATACAATATATGTATTTTATATCACTGGCATATATTATCATATATTACTGTTACTCCTTATGGCCAAGTCTCCTTTCAAATAAATCTAAATAAGGACATCGCCATCATGAGTGAAGACCAGTCTGTCAGTGCCTTGACTTTGGTTAGGAATAAGAACAATTATATTGCAAATAATGCAATCTCTGTCAAGAATCATATGCAACCAAATGAACTCTAGTTGCTGATACCAAGAGCTACTCCTTCTGGCGAATGCCCAAGTTTACAAGATAAAGATTATATATACATCTAAAGCAGCTTCCGAAACTGTACCTAAGACACATTACATGAAAACGCGTTTGCTGTTCAGGAGCTACACACACACACACACACACACACAGTGAGTCAAAGACCGCTGCACTATACAACGCCCATGAAGAGCTGCAGTGACACAACTGGACAGAAAAGAAAATGAAATGACCAACAGGCTGTCACCAAACCCTTTAGTATTGTACGCAGGACTTGGGAGGGTGCCAGAGGAAAGACTACTGTATTTTTTTTTTTTTTTCGAGGGGTGGGGGGGTGATTACCAACACCTTTATACACTCGATATTTTTTCGTTCCTTTGCAGTTTTCTATGCTATTGTTACGTCCCCGTCCCACACTGCCACAGGCTCCAACAGCAGCAGTACAGTATAGGAAGAACGTTGCCCAGTGAGTTGTTCTTCCTAGAGGCAGCCTTTCAGTGTACAACACAGATCAGCACAGGCGTTGTAGATAAAAACTGGCTTCATAAGTTCACCATCTTTATTTTCCAGATAATTACACTTAATGCTTGCCAACTACACTTCATGGTTTTCACAAGTACCGGAGATATACAGTCTTCACTAACCACAGTTACACTTAATGCTTTCCAACTTCACTTCACTGTTTTCACAAGTACCGGAGACCAGGGTTGGAGTAATTACACTTCAAAAATTTAAATACAATTACAGTTACAATTACTTTTATTATTTAATTACAACTATAATTACAAATACATTTGAGAATTGCAGTTTCATTACAATTACAGTTACAGCAAAACAAAATCAGTTATAATTACAATTATAATAAATTACCGAATTTGGAAAAAATCGTTTTGGTTAAGATAAACACTAATTTTGCATTGCAAGTTTGTTCTTTATTTACAAACAGTGGCACACACTAATTAAAAAAAACAAAAATTAAGATTTAATTTTTGTAGAAGCTGCAGATTGTAACTAAAAAGCTGGTAGTTTTTCAAACAATTAACTATTGCACTTAATGAACGACACTGAACGGAAAGAAGTGACACCAAGTCGAGCTCTGTTCGCAGTGAAATAATTTCCGGCAATGCTGAGAACACTTTCTGATGGAGCAGATGTAGCAGTACACCCAATTACTTCTCAAGGTTCGTCAGTGGATGCAAAGCTTGTGACACTTTTTTCCGGTAGAGTATTGGATCACTGGAAAATGGCAGAGTTTCTTCCACTACATATTGCTTTAACAAAAGACTCACTGACAATGTACTTCCCTCTGATCCCCGTTGATTTTGCAGCTTTTGATGAACAGGTCCCATGAGAGAACATGTGTTTGGGACAAAAACAGGAGGGCTGTCAAAACGCGGCTTAGGTGGGTTAATCCTGGGGCATCTTAATCCCATAATGACAGCTTGGTATGGAGTTAACTTACCAGCACCACTCTCCTCCCCTTTCACAATTACAATTAAATAACAATTAACTTATCACTTAATTACAATTACAATTAATTCAGTTTTACTTTCAGTTACAATTATAATTACAATTACAATATTTTTGTAGTTAATTACATTTCAGTTCAATTGCAATTACAATTTCACCAACCCTGCTGGAGATATACAATCTTCACTAACTGCAGTGACAATGCACTGACACTGAACTACACTCAAACTAAACTGAAACTGACTGAAACTTCTCTAGTCTCTTCCCCCATCCTTATATGTACTAGAATCATCTACTACCTTCTCGGGAAAGCAACAGTTGCCAACTCGGAGACATCCAAAATATCCAGAGTTTTCTGACACTGCATAACACTCTAAATTACTTAGCACACAAACTAAGATAAAGTTACATAATTTAACAAACTATCACATAAATGAAAACATTATAGAGAAAAAAACACAACATTTAATGCACAACTTTACAAAATAACTCTGCTCACAAATAGCAGGGTATCTGGCAACTCTAGCACATAGCAGAAAAATTCATGAATCATCGGGAATACTCCAGCATTACCTACCTGGCAAATCACTCTTTTTCAACACTACCCCCTCCCTAGTCCTTCTGTTGTACCGACAAAACTACACAATACTTACAAACATAATTAATCCTAATTCAACGTATAATTGTACACACACACACACACACACACACACACACACACACAAACTTCAACTTATCAAGTCTTGTATGTTGCTTCTGACGATGTCCCTGCTCCTCCACACAGTCCACTCCTCCTGGAAGGTCTTGGCCCTCTTCTTGATTCACTTCTTCCCTTAAAAAACTGTCACCATCCTTTTGTACTTCACTCCATAATCCTCAACATCCTAGGCTACGGGTGAGCATGATTCCTCAGAGTCGTCCCAGCTGTACTGTCCTGGCCCTGGTACTACAGCACGTGTACCACCTTTGGGCGAGATTTCCTGCCTCCCCAAATCCAGTACGTTAAGTTTGATAAGTGCTCAAACATAGTGTAAAGTCCGTCCCATGGGCTCTGCAGCTTCAGTGATTGTCCAGACAAACTTTATCATCCTTGAAGCTCACCACACTTGCCTTGGCGTCCTACTTGCACTTCCTCACCTCTCCTGAAAACTAAAGGGCTCCTCGTACTTGATGATGTACCTCAGCCAACCTTTCCTGAAGATGCTTCACATAGCTGGAGGTGTCTGTAGGCATCTCTTCACCAGGAGGTCATCCCATTAACAAGTCAATGAATGGGTAAACGTAACTCATGGCCCAACATCAGTTCTACAGGGGTGTAGCTGGTAGACTCAAGGGATGCAGACTGATATACCATCAGCAATGCAGGTAATTTCTGATCACATTCAGTTTGTCCCTTTATGCAGTACTTGGCCAGTTCTTGTCCCAGGGTCCTGTTCAATCTCTCCACCATCCCATCTGACTGTGGCCTTTGTGGGGTCATCTTGGTCTTCTTGATCCCCAGTAACATGCAGCACTCATGGAACACAGCATACTCGAAGTTTCTTCTCTGGTCTGAATGTAGCTCTTGTGGCATCCCGAAACGACAGAAGAACTGGTCAACCAACACCTGAGCAATAGTCGCAGTCTCTTGATTGGGGATGGCATAGGTTTCTGGCCACTTTGTGAAGTAGTCCCTGGTGACACATATATACCAGCTTCCTCTTTCAGTGACTGGCAGAGGTCCAACAATGTCCAGTGCAACTCCTTCCATCGGTGCACCCACTTGGCACAGCTGGAGAGGGGCTCAACCACGTTCCTTGGGTTCCTTCTTGGTACAAGATACATAACAGACCTGATGCATGCCAGTCCAGTAGAAGCTCTGTCACAGCCGAATTAGAGTTTTCTTCACTCTCAGGTGCTCACTGGTGATCTGCTTATGAGACTCATCCAAGATCTCAGACCTCATATTCTTCGGAACCACCAGTTGCCAATACTTGCTGGAGCCATCGAGTGTCTCCCACTGATGTTCCAGTAGTCTGTTGTTCAAACGAAAAAGGTCCCACTGACTCCAATAGCTCTTAGTCGCAGGGCTGAACCTGGGAACCTCTTCCCAAGATGGTCACACTGTACTCTGCTGCAACCACTCTAGCACTGGTTATAAATCTGCATCCACCATCTACATCCTCTTCAGATCTTCTTCATCTGACGTTAGCCCTCTCACTACAATACGGTGACACTTCTTGATAAGATTCCTATTTCTGCTACATTGCCTGCCATCTGTTCTTGCATCTTCTCACACGCTATCAATAAAAGTTCTCTTGCATTTCCTCAGTGGTGGAGCTTCTGGGGAAAACCTGGCTGGTTGTTGCCCTATGTCACCAGCCTTTACTAATTTACCCTCATCCTTCTCATCTTCTGCAGCCTTCTTCTTATTCCTCTCATTTGGACAGCCATAGCTGAAGTGTCCCAGCTCATAACACATCCAACACCCATTTGTTGCAATTGTGGGTTTCCTTGCACTAGTCTGTTCTTGCTCCTTCCATTTGCAACAATCCACCTTCTTGTGTCCTGGCTTCCCACAGAACCAGCAATCTCCTCTGATCTTCTGTTCTCTCTTCCACTTGTAGCAGTCCACCTTCCGATGTCCTGGCCTCTCACAATACCAGCAACTTCCTTCAAATTTTTCTGCTTCACGTACCTGCCCCTTTCTTGCCTTGAATCCTGCGCTACGACCTGCCTGAAAAGTAGACGCACTGGACCGGACGTAGGACTTAAATTCTAAAGCCCTGGGTAGTGCTTCTTGCATGCTGCTGGGTTGTGCCTGCTTCACTTGCACTTTCAACTCTGCACTATCAAGAGTTTCGATGATGTGGTCCCTCAGAAGAATAGTCAACAGGTTAGGTGCTGCTCCAGTGTATGCCTTGCATGCTATACTCTCCAGGTCATGAGAAAGCTACTGTAGGGATTCACCTCGAGCCCGTACATGGGTCTGGAATCTTGCTCTTTAAACCTAAGTCTGGTACATGGTCCAATATCTGTGCTCCAGCACTTCCACTAGGACCTGATAACTGTTCCTCTCCTTCACTGACATCTGGCCCAGAATTTCCATTGCAGCACCCTTGAGGCTAGTAGCAAGTTGCACTGCCCTCTGACTATCATTTCAACCATCCTGATCAGTAAGTAATTCAAACTGTCCACAGTAAGCTTCCCAAGATAATCTACTATCAAATTCCTGAGTTTTCTTTTTCATTGTAGCCATGCATTTCACTGGGTTGGGGCCTAAAAACTGGGGCATCATAATTAAGTCCAGGACTCAAAACTTCTGCATTCTGATTATTCAACCATGTAATTCTACCTTTAGATGCTTGGGTTCCGTCAAGATTCGCCATACACTGTCCATTCTTTTCATGTTCCCTGTACACTAGCCTGAGGCTCAGCAGTGCAATATTTCTCTACAGCCTAAATTTTCTCACTAATTATCTTCACATGGTCGACTACATGATTCAACTGCTTATCTACATGCTGTCTGCACTCCATCACAGTTCCTTCACTAACCCATTGACTGTGGCTGTATCATATATGATATAAGACTCCAAATGGTTGATTGATTGATTGACTGAATATAATTAAAAACTGGTGGCGCAACTGCCAGGGTCATATGCCGCCGGACAACAAGATAAAAGACGCAGCAAATAAAAAGTGCATATTCATAAAATTGAAACCCATTAGTGGGAATAAAACACTGACAACAAAATATAAAATATCACCTACTTATAAAAGTGGAAGGAGGCCTGCCTCCTGAAGAAAATTAAAAACGTCATTAAAAATGGCGTAGGCTTCCCCAAGCATCGAGGACAGACCGTAGGCACCATCTGCTCCCTTATGCCTTTGAAGGAATCTCTGAAATAGGTCTCCCAGACTAGGACACTCTCCCAGCAATTGACGGTCAGTAAGGGGAACAAGGCAATCATCACAGTATGGTTGAGTCCCACCACTCATCAGGAATCCATGTGTAAGCCTAGAGTACCCAATCCGAAGCCTGGCAAGAGCCATCTCCAATCGCCGAGGCATGGACGGGAGAATCCTTGGCACAATCACTCTCTGAAAGATTTCTTTTAGCTTATTAAGAGCAACACCATCCCAGTATCTCTGTCAACACGTACGAATTGCGTACCACAAGTAAGGTGTTACATCAGAAGCAGGAAGCAGGCAGTCTGTTGGGGGCTGTTGAGAAGATGCAGCTTTAGCTAATGTATCTGCCCTCTCATTGCCCACCACACCAACATGTGCGGAACCCAACAGAAGTCCACATGGCGGCCACGACGGCCAAGAAGAAAAAGCCACTCTAAAATTGATAAAACCAATGGATGGGATGCATTACAAGACTCCAGTGCAGATAGAGCACTACGGGAGTCACTAAAAATCACAAATACAGATTGGGGGAGAGCAAAAATGATTTTAAGAGCATATAAAATTTCAGTCAGTTCTCCTGTATACACTGAAGCAACGCCAGGAAGACTATCACCCCTAATAAAGGAAGGGAAGATAACACCAAATCCCACTCCAGTATCAGTCCTAGACCCGTCAGTATAGACGGGGACAGAACCCTCATGAGTGGCGGCATGTTCTAAGAAGAGAGAGAGGGACAGCTGAGAGGGAAGTAAGTCCATTTTTTCAACAACAGACCTACAAAATGTCACACAAGGGAGTAGCCAAGAACCCACCCTTGGGATTCGGTGTGGACAAATTGCCAGTCTTGAAACTGAGAGGGCAACATATCAGACCGGACCCTGTAGCCAAAGGGCTTCAGGAAACTAGGACGGGTTTCATAAACAGAAGCTCAGGAATCCTGGGAAATGATGGCACAAGAAACTGAGTCCGGAATGCGGTGAAGACGATACCACACCTCATCATCAGCAACTGGCAATGCAAATCCAAGGGGAGTACACCAGCCTCCACCAACAAACTTGAAATCGGGGATGATCTGAATGCCCCGGTCGCCAGACGGACACCAGCATGATGCACAGAATTTAACAACGGAGACGGACATCTGTTGCAGAGGAGTAGACCTCACACCCATATTCAAGTTTAGGAAGAATAAGAGACCGATGCAAGAGGAGCAGAGTCTGATGGTCAGCACCCCAAGAGGTATGAGCCAAAACCCTCAAAAGACTCAAAGCTTTTAGACATGCCAGCTTAACAGAATGAATACGAGGAATCCAGGTTAGTCATCTACCAAACAGAAGACCCAGAAACCGCGTCTCTTCTACACAGGATATTCTCCGACCATAGAGATACAAGTCAGGGTCTGGATGAACCCCTCGAAGACGACAAAAATGCAGAGCCACTGTCTTCGTTAAAGAAAAATGGAAACCGCGAGACTCTGCCCAGTCAGAAATGCTATTCAGAGCCATTTGCAACTTCCTCTCGATCAGGGACATTCTGGATACAGTGAAGGAAACTGAGAGGTCATCAACATATAGTGATCCACGTACATCATCAGGTAGTACACTGATGACGGTGTTAATGGCTACAGCAAACAGAGTAACACTAAGGATACTCCCCTGTGGTACTCCATGTTCTAGTGAACGGGGATTAGAAAGCACTCCACCAACTCGGACCCTTGAAAACAGTTAGATAAAAACTGTTGAATAAAAATAGGCAAGCGCCCACAAAGACCAAACTCATGAAGAGAAAGTAAAATGCCATGACGCCAGGCAGTGTCATATGCCTTCTCCAGATCGAAGAAGTCTGTGACCTGGTGTTGGTTAGTGGAGAAAGCCTCACAATCAGAAGATTCCAAGGACAGTAGTGCATCAGAGGTAGATCGCATTTTTCGAAAACCATACTGGGAAGGGGATAAGAAGGCACCTCTCTCTAAAAACCACACAAGCCTAACATTAACCATCTTTTCCAGAACGTTACATAGACAAGACTTCAGAGAAATAGGCTGATAATTTGTCACCTGTAGGTGGTCTTTATCTGGTTTGGGGATGGGGATAACTACAGCAACACCCCAACAAGCCAGAAACTCCCCAGAACACCAGATCTTATTAAACAGTGAAAGTGAAAATAAAAGGGACTCAACGAACAGGTGACATAAAAAGGTATAAGGAATATTATCATAACCAGGAGAGGAATCACGGCACTGTGAAAGAGCCTCATGGAGTTCAGATATTGGAAATGGAACATTGTAAGGCTCTCCCCCAGAAGAGGCAAAACCGAGACCATGAGACTCTAGACACCGATGGTGGCAAGCCGAAGGCGATTCTGCATCCTTCTGTGACACACTGGCAAAATGATCAACTAGTAACTCTGCAACAGCGAAAGGATCAGCCACAGTTCCACCTGCTGCAGATAGAACAGGAGGGGAGGGAACAGTAAATTTTCCTGACCTGGTTCCACACCTGAGAAAGGGAAGTCCTCAAACTGACGGAGAAAACGTAACCATTCCAGGATGAACGCCTGGCCTCCTTTAAAACATTCCTCACATGAGCTCGTGCCTTCTTATACGCCACCAAACAGTTAGGGTTCCCACAGTGCCGACAAAGTCGAGAGGAGACTTGTTTAGCTTTCACCGCGGAACTGCACTCAGAGTTCCACCAAGGATCCGGATGTTTAGGAAACTGACCCTTCGATCTAGGAACAGATAGTAGGGCTGCCAAGTGCAACACGTCCGTGAAAAATGACACCGCCTCAGTAAGACAGCCAAACTCACTGACAGAAAGGGAAATGGAACTTAATTCTCTGAAGCGTGGCCAGTCAGCCTTATCCAGACGCCAGTGGGGAAGACGTGGCTGAGGTCCACCTGCCTTAGCAGTCAAGAGTAACGGAAAATGATCACTGCCATACAGGTCTGCCAACACATCCCAGGTAAAATCTAAAACAGCATCAGCTGAACATAAGGACAAATCAATGGCAGTAAAAGTTCCAGCCTGGCTATGGAAGTAAGTCATCTTATTTGAGTTCAAAATGTCCAGCTCCTCATGCTCCACTAAAGAGGCCAGCATAACACCCCGAGGGTTGGTTTCACTGTTTCCCCACAGTGGATGGCTCACATCTCTGATTGGGGTAAAAATAATCTTGTTATTTCTAATGCATCAAAAACTCAGTTCTTACACTTATCAGCCCGACAAAATCTTCCTCAGGATTACCCACTAATGTTTAATAATGTCCAGCTCAGTCCTGCATCGTCCTTGAACATGCTAGGGGTTTCATTTTCTCGGGATTTGTCTTGGAAAGAACATATTACATCTCTTGTGAAATCTGCTTCCAAGAGATTAGGTGTGCTGGGCCGACTCCGAACTTTCTTTACCCCTGCACAGATGTTGACCTTGTACACTGGTTTTATTTGCCCGTGTATGGAGTACAACTCCCCTGTATGGGGAGTCTCCTCCTACGCAGTTCTTCTCAATAGGGTGGAGTCAAAGGCTTTTCGTCTCATTAACTCTCCTCCTCTTACTGATTCCCTTCAACCTTTGTCTCTTCGCCGCACTGTTGCTTCTTTATCTCTCTTCTATCGCTACTTCAATGGTCACTGTTCCTCTGAACTGTCTGCTTGCATCCCTCCACCTCTACGACGGGCACGTAGTACCCGTCTAGCAACAAACTCTCATCCCTTTTCTGTCCAACTCTCTAATGCTAGAGTTAACCGTTACTCCCAGTCCTTCATTTATGCAACTGGTCAACTCTGGAACTGTCTCCCTCTGTCTGTATTCCCTACTTCCTATGATCTCCAATCTTTCAAACGCAGTGTGTCTAGGCATCTCGAAATGAATGGATCTTAAATTTGGCTCTCTTTGGTATTGTTTTTACTTTTTCTTGGAAGGAACAGTATGCGGGCCCTGGCCTTTGGTTCCTTCTTCCTTGCATTAAAAAAAAAAATTATATCTCCCAGTAACAGAAAGGGAGAAGGAAGGCCATGGACAGGGCGTTCCAGATCCTTCTCGTCAACAGTGGCACTAGGAGGAAGATAAAGGCTCCAAACTGTATACTGCCAGTGTAAAAACATGCAGACAGCAACAGCCTGCAGAGGAGTGGAGACGTCCAAATGACTGTATGTAATATCCTGGCGAAGGAAGATAGCAGCACCTCCATGACGACCTTGCCCCGGCACAGGGTCAAAATAAAATGCGTGGTAACCAGAAGGAACGGAAGGAAGAGCATCACCAACCATGGTCTCCTGAATGCACATGCACAGAGGAGTGAATTGAGAAGCAAGATGACACAGCTCCTTATAGTTAGAATGTAAACCCCAACAATTCCACTGGATGATAGAACCCATAGTGGAGGGATAATGAATATGTGCGGGACTGTACTCCTGACAAGCGAGTGGGTTTGGACTGATGCTTATGAAGCCCCTTGGGAAGAGAGCCCAGCACCAGGAACCCGCACCCTATGTCGAACATCCGTGGGTAAATGTGGGGATGAGGAAGAGGAAAGTTTTACAACATTCTTCTTCTGAGTTGGGGTAACACATGGCCTGTGAAGTGGCTTGGTGGCTGCCCTGGGTGATGGAGGACGGTCACTGCCAACATCGGAAGCCCCAGAAGTGGAATTAGTGTCCAAAGTGTTCGATCCCTGTGTGGATGACATTTTATGTTTCTGAACTGAAGCACCACTGGTCTGTCCAACATCATCCCAAGGTGGGGACCTGACCACAAGCAAACCATCAGCTTCAGCCTCCACCTGGCTAGTCCCCTCAGCCTCCATGACAGATGGAACAGGCGAGAGGTCGACACAAGGTTCGACAATAGAGACCTTAGGTGGCTGGTCTTCAGGCTCAGAGGACTCTGAAGAATTACGATGACGCTTGCCGGGTACAGAAGGAGCCTCGTCCATACTGACCAAGGTGGGAGAAGGAGTTACATCAACGTGTAAATCTGCCACCACCACATAAGTGCACAAACTGTCAGCAACTGAAGTGGAGGCAGAAACAGTTGGAGTAGTGGGTGGCTGAACATTCTCACATGTATTATTAATTCTAGGAGTAGCATCTGTCAAATCAGTAGATTGGGAGGTTGTCACCGGAGATGGTCGTGACAACTTCTGGGACACAGGACGACGTACAGGCACCCTAGAAAGTATCCCCAGGATGAAAGAAGAGAGTCTTGGCCCACCTGTTTACCTTTGGAAAGGAAACCTTCTCACGTGTGTGAATGCTCAGAACCTCTTTTTCAAGGCAGTAGTGAGGACAGTTTTTAGACGAGACAGCATGAGGACCCCCACAGTGATAGCATTTAAGGGGTCCTGGACAATCACCAGTATGACTCAAATCCACACAGGAGACACAGACACTACGAAGGCCAGCCAGTGCACGTCGGCAAAACTTGCTAACGTGGCCATACCCCTGACAGTGGAAACACCACTTTGAGTTTGGAACATAAGGCTTCACGGGAAGAGAGAGCCAGGCAAGTTTCACAGAATCCGACAACTTTAAGAGCTCAAAGGTAAGAAACAGCGTTGGAGTTGGGGTCAGTACACCATCGATTTTCTTCTTTACCCGGTCAACCTTTACAACACCAGAGGAGCGAAGTTCCTCCAGTAACTGGGCCTTGGGTATCGGAGGAGGTCTCGAGAGTAAATGACCCCGTTACACTGGTTGAAGGTGGCATGAGGTACACAAGACATGCTGGTATCAGATATGGAGGTCAGAGTCTGGAGACGGGAGCTTTCTGCTGGGGAAGACACCTCAATAAGTAGGCTACCATCCCCTTGGGTAGAGATCACCGGTTCACGGCCACAAACAGGAACAATGGCTCGGTGCAATTTGAAAAAATCTACATCCAGTACTAAACCTCCTGCAGAGGGTTTCAGCACTAGATACTTGGGAAATGCCTTCTGCACAGTATCTTCTGGGCCAGAATCCGGAGCCAAGCCAACTCAACGTGACCTTCTCCCATTACCAGTTGAACGCTGGGTCAGAGGAGGATAGTCCCTTGGGGCCTGGAAAGGCTCCAGAGTGGCAATGAGGGAGGATGACTCTGTAGAATTGCAGGGGACAGATGTGTCATTGTCAACAGTTTTTTTTTTTTAATAAATCCATGAAAATACACCATAAACTTCATTCCCCCACCCCTCCACCTACCATGGAGCCCAACAAGGGGAGGTCATATGCCAGGGATAACACCACTGGTGACCCCAGAGGCAGCAGGAGAGTATACACAAGTAACCATCGGGGGACATGTACAAGGATGACTCCAGGATGATAGGAGCCACCAAGCCCCCCGGTGCCCACTTGACACTAGCCAACGCATGACCAACAGATTGACCTGGTCGGGCCCAACCAGTCCGCCCGTCCAGCCAGAATAAGGGACCAAAGAGGTGTATTGCTAGCTGCAGGGCATACCATACAGCATCGCTCAACCTCCGGGACTCCCGTCTCCTAGCTTTATGGGATGCCACGCACGGCAAACACATGGTGAGGTGACAGTCCCACCCTAGATGGCAAATGGACTGGGACTAACATCACCTGCAGATCTCCACTAGTGATGTATCGGGTGCTTTGTCCATGAGGCCAACAAATGCCGAACCCTACAAAGGTAGGCACGCCCATAAAGTAGGAGGCTCCGCCAACCACGCTTCAAGCCCCGCCACCACGTCTAGGTGACCCCCTGCAGCGAGGTGACTCCAAATGGTTTGTCTGTGTCCTGATCATATATGATTTGCTGCTTTCAAAAATTCCTCTGTCAGAAATGGTGCGAACTAAATCAGCTAGCAACTCATGGCACCCTATAGTATAATGCCATACACAGATTATGCATTTTTACGAGGAGGAGAGCTCAGCTCAGTTGCCAACAGCATGCCACAGGTACCGGTATGAAATTTTCTCCGGGAGACTGCTGCTAGGTAGCCCAAGGAAATGTTGGATAGAATCTCTGGATGAGTTTAGTGATGATAGTGATACGTTGTCAGATGATGACTGTTATGTTTCCGTAGGTCAACCTCTCGCCCCGGGGACATTTGAGCTTAGCTTGGGTTCTTTACGTGATTGGGTCTAGACACCGAAAAGAGGAGACAGGACACAAAAAAGCAACGGAAACCTCACTAAAAATGCAGTATATTATGGCCAAGTTACAATCTTCCAGAGACAACTCTGATATTACGATCATACACAGGAGCGGGTGGCAGAAACTGGTCACTCAGACATCCAGGTTTAGACAGATCACTTCAGAGCACAGGTGTTCCCCGCAGACCTGCGGGAACTTTATTGTAATATGGCTACAGGACACAGGGAATAAACACAATACATACACTCAGGGGTTGGGATATTATTTCGACCCTTCTTGGTAATACGGGGGACTCCGACCTGGGACGGACTACTCCTACTTTGCCACATCAGCAATGTTATCGCAAGGCAGGAGTATGCGCTCAGAGTCCGGACAAGGCTCGGTATGGAGTACAGTACAGTATACGGAGCTACAATTATTTGATTTGCAATGTTCGATTTGGTCCTTACCCTGTCTGGTAATAAGGGGACTCAGACCTGGAACTTACTACTCTTGCTTTGTGTTACATCGGCAATGTTACTGCAAGGCAGGAGAATGCGCTCAGAGTCGAGGTAAGGCTCGGTGTAGGGTACAACACTGTATAAGGAGTTACAATTGCTCTAGTTGTGAGCTTCAACTTAGTACGTCTGGTTTTACTGGCCCGGTGTATGTCACTGACTGTTTTATGGGAACTCGTCTCTCACTGGTGAACCTCGCGAAATATCTCGTGTATGTCTAGTCTGAGGTATGTGTCTGGGGACCTGAGGGGCTATACACACTAGAGGGTCTTTATCGTTGAGTTCAAGGGCCAATTCTTCTTGTTGCATCACATTTACTGGAGTGGAACGTACTTAGGCTTAACATACTTGTATGCTGTAAGTGCTATGTCGTGTGTCACATGGATTGAATATACACACATAGGACTCTGGGTGTAGCTATATTCTGATATCAAGGTTCTTTATCTCTCTCTGGTTACAGGGACGTACGGTAATACGATTTATTAGCTGAGGCTTGGGGAGGGAGGAAGTTCTCTGTTTCTTGCGTCACAGGGACGGGGGGGGATGTAGCAGAATTACCGTGTTCGAGTGATAGCATTCGTGCGTTACAAGAACAAAAGGGGGGTGAGGGGGGGCACTTGACTTGTTTCTGCCTCGAGTGCTTGACTGAAGGGCGAGGGAAGTTGGGTCCACCATAGATGCTATGTATATTAGAGTCTGTGAGTCTTTTACTCATGTCACATGTACATACGGATATCTGGGTTGCACCTGAGGTCTTGCGTGCTCAGTGTGTCTGGGGAGGAGGTGGCTCTTTCTCATGGGGTCACTCAGGTAATGGCTGCAGACCTCTATCTCCGAGATTTCGTCTGGGGCAGTGTGGTTGGAGGTCTACCCTCGGGGGAGTCTGAGCAGGGTGTCTGGGGCTCCGGACTAGGGCCAAAAAGGGGGAGGATACGGGCCTGGTGTCACCGGCTTCTCAGGGTATGAGCTGGGCTGCCCTTGTTGGTTGGGTCCTGCACAGGGGTCCTGGTTCAACCCTGGGGCATTGGAGGGCTCGAGCACCCTGGGCCAGGGGCTGCCATCAGAGGATGGCTGCGGCAACCTCCAGAAGGGGGAGTCACCATCAGGGTGGCACTGCGGCAACCTCCAGAAGGGGGAGTCACCATCAGGGTGGCACTGCGGCAACCTCGGGCCGGGGGTGTCACTGCTAGGCTGGTCTGGCAGTGTCCTCGAGATTGGTGCCTCCTCGCGGGGAAATGCCCTAGGAGGGCTGGCAGGAGGGCTTGGACTCCCAGGCTCCAAGGGGGACCGTTATAGTACTCCTCCAGGAGTCCGTCATGCAGGGGTTTGCCCTCAAGAGTAGCTGAAGAGGACCTGGCCCGGCCTTGAGGGTGGTGGTGGGCCGGACAAGGGGCGCCTGCAGCAGGGGAGGGAGGGCCTCCTGTAGAAGGGGACTGGATGAGTGCTGCGACCCTACAGGAGTTGGCAGCAGATGGGCAGACGATGGCCTGCCCTGCCTCTTACCCGACACGGACGATGGCCTGTGTCACGGCGCTGCCCTTGGGGGATGCTGCAGAAGAGGAGCGGACAATGGCTGGCACTGCCTCGTACCCGACACGGACGATGGCCTGTGTCATGGCCCTGCAGGGGGTAGCAACAGAGGAGCAAACGATGGCCAGTGCCTCGGCGTTGCATGGGATTGGGCTTACAATCCCGCCCCTAACCTGGCGAGGGTTTTTTTTTTTTTTTTTTAAGATTCGCCACACTGGTGTGGCACGGGCTCGGGGTGGAGAGCCCGTCAGAGGATGGCAGTAAATAAACAAGGGGGCGTCCTCTGCATGGCGACAGAGGACGCTGGCGTGGGGGGGGGCAGAGCCCATCCCCCGGACAAATATATACCAGTGCAGTGGCTGGAGGATAACTCCAGCCACCCTGGCGAGGGTGTTTTTAAATAGAGCCTATGTGGCTCGCACTGCTTACCTGGCGCGGCATTGGTTGAGAGTGAGAGGGGCATCGGGAAGTCGGGCAGGTGTGACAGGTGAGGCTGTGTTGCCGGGAACCACGCGCGTGAATTCTACTTCCCTGTCCGGTTCTCCCTGGCTGGGGGTGACGTCGTCTGCTGCACGGGCGGTCTTATGGTGTTTTTTTCCGGTGTGAATTTCTCTTGCTCTTATTTTAATGACAATGATGGTTCAGATGCTGATTTACACCTTATCTGAGCACAAGTATGACACTGCCGACACAGCGGGACCATAACACATCGTTCGCCTGGCACTACCGCAAAGGGAATGTTTATTACTTCACGGACCTGTTTCAGTTTTTTTTTGGGGGGCTATATTGTGTTATGTACCACTGAACTCGGGATTTTTTTTCTCTATCTTTTGGCAATATAATTTTTTTTCTAATATTGTTTTTCTGAATGCTTAAAAACTGCCGCATACGGGATGTACAGTTGTGGACATATGAAACAGAAACACCCCGTCCACCAGTGAGGTGTTGTAATGTTCTCTGCATCTGGCAACACTGATAGGTATGGAACTTCACCAGGTTTTGTTTAGTGGCTAGGACGAATCGAACGCAGTGATCACTGCAGCTGTGTGCAGTTATTGGTGGTATATAAACAATGCCCCACCTGACATTATACTAAATATCGTTTTGTGAATATAGTAATAAAATAATTTCACACAATACATACAGTATTCATATATTATTCACATGAAACACACAGGTTTCGTAAGTGTGACTTTCGACAAACAACACGAACCATACAACATTTACCAATGGCCAGCATACAAGCCCTTATAACATTACCTGCATTCCCGCATCTATTAAAATAATCACAAAATTACCGTGACCCCCCTCCCCCCTGGCAGTGAACCTCAAACTGGTAGACCTCTTAGAAAATGCAATTTCATAAGAGGTGACGCCAAAGGAGAAGGCAGGGTGAGGCACTTGGGAGACAGAAGGAGGGAGGTGGGTGAGGAGGGGTCATTAGTGGGAGGGGGCTGATGGGAGTAGGGGAGAGTGGACTGTGGCAGGAAACTTGGATGGGATCGATAAATGATACGCTGGTGACGCGGTGCCAAACCAGCTCTAGTTTAAAGTAGAGTATGGAATATGATACTCAGACCGTTAAACTTTACCGGTATGCAGACTTTGGCTCGTTATGCAGTCTACCAGCATGTTATATCGTTTATAGGACGACCTACTCCCCACAGGATGGCATATTACACAAACCCTGCATTATTAATGCGTGGTGACGACTCTCATCACATGGTGATATATGAAACACTCCTAGAATGTTTGTCTGATGTCACACCTGTTGTCATACCAAGCGATTCTTCTTGTGTTTACGTAGTAACATCACGGATGACGACTGTGATATAGAAAGCAGAGGGAGGAGAGGGAAGAAATTTCTCTAGCAACAATAAATAATATTTACCAGTAGCGATTCGTGCCTATGGTTCTTGTTAACATCTGTTTGGCACCGATATAAACGAAAACGTGATTTACTGGGGGAGGGGGGGGGATGGACTGGGTCCCAGGACACAGATGGCGATACTGGGGTTGGTTAACAGGTGGTTAGGGAGATGCGTTATCAGTTGCATTACATGATCTTTATGTCTGATTTCTGTCAACCCTATACTAACAGAGTTAATCGTGGTATGGACGTGTACCTGTTAAGCTATCTAATTCATACCCTTAGTTCACTGTCCGCTCGTCCTCTTCCCAACAACTGCATGCACTCAGACCTGGGTACTGACGGGGAGGAGAGATGGCCATGATGACTGCCACATCATAAACAGCAGATCACATGTTTATACATCAACGATAGTGGTTCATGTGCCTTCTTTAATGGATTGCAATATACACCCTTACTCAGCCAGGGCAACAGTTCCATGTTCAGACATTGCTGACATGTGTGGCTCAGTAATTGCTCTCCGTGAACAGGGCAATGGTCCTCGTATTTATTTTTATTCTGTCAGTTTCATGCGGTGTGAAAGCTATTCGGTTGTTGACCATAACAAAACATACTGCAGATAAAGTGTGTGTTTGCATTTAATGCAAGCGATTTCTGTAACTAATGGCATGGTTGATGTAATATGCACGTGCTCAGACTGGATAACTGCAGACATTACAACCTTGTTCCACTATTATTGGTTTGAGGATTTGTGAAGAAATGTTTGGGGCATACGACAGTTGCTCAGTATGAATCTAAATATAACTAATAACTACTGGCAATGTGTAGAATCAACAGCCCAACACGGCATACAGAAAACGGTAACATAAACCTGGGTTAAGTAAATCCACCTTTATTTTACAATAGTGTTTTACAGATAATAATGAAAATCATAGGGACCATCAGTACTGTCAGACTGTTCATATTTATTGGTGATAAAGGAAAAATCTCCATGGGCCTATCCCTACTCTCTCTACGATATCAGTTGTCATCCACGATAATACTACGTAACTGGCTGCAAGATAATTCCCAATCATTATGGAAACAGCTGTAACATCTGACAATCTGTAGGGACGTGCCATTTAACTGCACATTAACAAATAGGCACCATACTCATAATACAGGGATATTGAGCCACCCAGTCGAAACTGAGTCGTATAACAAACTATGACGGTCAAAATATACAACACGTGGCAATGTCAACATATCGTTTCATGGTCTGACTGTAAAATTCCATATTTTCCATTAAGCAGTTACTTAACCCAGTCATCACCTTGTAATCTATCCATTCCACTGTAGCTCTTGTCGTCTACCAAAGTCCTCTACCCCATCATCCCTCTCCTGTAGCCCCCAGTTCGACCACTATTACCCCTTTCCTCACCCGCCTCTCTCCTCCTGTCTCTCAGATCCCCCGCCCCCAATCTGCCGCCTCCTGTGGTGCCACCACCTGTTTGTGGTGAACTTGCTTAGATTTTAGAGGTCTACAAATGTCAGGTTCACGATAGGGAGGATGGACGTCACGATAATTCACAGGTCATTGATGGTTGTGGGGAAGCTGATAACTATGACTTACATGATGAACTGTTAACTGTTGCATGGTTCATGACTCGAAACTAAGCCACTCATGAAATCCGTGCAATAATTATTAAAAACTTACCATAATCATGACATGCTGTTATCAGTATATTAACTGCCAGAACGTTGCTGGTAGGTGGCGACCATCATCCACTCATTTGATGTAGTGCTGCCTACTTCTTCCTTAGCCTTTATCATTCTCTTTCTGAGCCTGCCCTCCTCTCTTCCTATTTTTCCCATCTTTCCTGTCACTTCTTATTGCTTTTCTTTCCTTTACAGGTGGCTTTACATTGAGTGACAAGCCAAATGGTTTCCTGTAAACCAAGAAACCATTTACAACGCTGGGTGGTAACCATATAACCAAACCATACGTGCTCCCTACGTGTCAACAAGTGGGTTGGTGGAGGGTTAGTGCCCCTCCCTGTAAAACAAATAACTCAGAGTCAAATGGCCACCCCTTGCGGGATTGTGGCGTCTGGCAATAGATAGATAGATAGATAGACCACCATTAACTGCGCACAGCGTCAATGATAAAAGCGTTCGGTTCGTCCTAGCAACCGGACGAAACCTGGTGAAGTTCCATACATATCAGTGTTACCAGATGTGGAAAGCATTACACCACCTCGCTTGTGGACGGGGTGTTTCTGTTTGATATGTCCGCAGCTGTACATGTAGACAAACACTGTCGCAGTGAATGGGCTAACTGTCTTCAACTGGTCGCCTACATGCAACTTGCAACTTTGCACTCCATCGCATTATTGCTTGCCTCATACTTCTGTTGCCATAGCTCAGCATATACTTCTTCCTTCAACTGTTACTGCTTTTCCTTCACTTCCCCCATGAAAGCATCTAGCTGTCCTTGCATCCTCAGTTGTAATTCCCTCTGTTGCTCCTATAATGCCTCTTGAACTATTCATATCATTCTTTCTGTTTTTCATTTTGTGCCTCTAGCTGTTCACTTTCTGCTTGCAGATGTTCTTTGATTTCTTCATGTTGTGCCTATTAGTGTCCTTTGAGTTCTTTCTGGCCTTCATTCTGTGCCTGTAATTGTTCTTTGAGTTCTTTCTGTCCTTCAATCTGTGCTTGCAGTTGTACACTTTGTGCTTGCAATAGCTTCATAATTGGGGCCAGCCATGCCTCCTCTTGTCATGCTTGGCCTCGTGTATGTACACCCTCTGCCTCCACGTCGAAGGTTAGATTCAATGCAGCACGTTATGATCAACATTCTTGCACCACTGTTACATCCCCGTCCCACACAGCCACAGGCTCCAACAGCAGTAGTACAGTATAAGAAGGATGTTGCATTGCCCAGTGACTTGTTCTTCCTAGAGGCAGCCTTTCAGTGTACAACACAGAGCCGCACAGGTGTTGTAAATAAACAGTGGCTTCATAAGTTCACTGTCTTTATTTTCCAAATAATTACACTTTATGCTTGCCAGTTACTCTTCACTGTTTTCACAAGTACTGGAAATATACAATCTTCACCAACTACAAATTACACTTAATGCTTGCCAACTCCACTTCACTGTTTTTGCAAGTACTGGAGATATACAATCTTCACTAACTGCAGTGACACTGCATGACACTGAACTACACTCAATGTGAACTGAAACTGACTGAAACTGCTCTAAGCTCCCTGTGTACTAGGATCATCTACTACCTTCTCCAGAAGGCAACAGTTGCCAACTCGGAGACGTCCAAATTATCCATAGTTTTCTTGCACTGCATTACACTCATAATTATTTAGCATACAAACTAAAATAAAATTACATAATATAACAAACAAACATATAAATGAAAACTTTACAGAGAAAAAGAGCACAAAATTTAATGCATAACTTTACAAAACAACTCCGGTCATAAATAGCAGGCTAACTAGAAACTCTGACACGTAGCGGAAAAATTCAAGAACCATCAGGAATACTCCAGCATCACCTAACTGGCAAATCCTGCTTCCCAACACTATTTATTATTGAAAACGATTAGGATTTTATTTTAGTATGAAGGTTTAACCCATCACGTCCCGACCAATTTCCAACCTACGATACCACAAAATCCCGAGCATTTTTGGATTTTTTTTTTATTGCCTCAAACCTTCGCTTTTGGTGAGAAACATTGAAAATTCATAGAGAAATCGCGATCCTGTGCTTAAAACTGTTGATACAGGTGTCATGCAACCTTACGTTTTCCTTCTTTTTCAGGGTACCTAGCTAAAGAAAACGAACCATGGAAGGGTTAACTAATTCAAGCCACTTTCATTTACGTATTTATTTACGTATTTGGTACGAATTTATGTGTAGTAACAGGCTATATTGGTTTTAACACATTTATATAGGCAATAGAAGCATTGTTCAGTCACCAAACACATCCACATATGGCACCTTCCTTTATGACATTACCACCTCATCACTTCTGTTTGTTTCTTGCTCTAGCTTCTTTATTTCTTTGTCCTCCACCTCATGAATCAGTTTCACCGTGAATTTCGTCATTGGAGAGACCATGGGGCAACATACCTTTCCTGGCCAGCTTACTGCTAACAGGTGAATTGTCCAGTGTGGGATGGAGGAGAGGGAGGGGGGGTTAAGTGGGGCCAGGCAGTATCCCCGCTTGAGAGCAGGTAGAGGAAGGTCTCCCACATATGCCTACCAAAAATCACCCATGAAACTTGAAAATTGTGCAAATTATGACCCTTGCAAATGCGCGATGTACCTATATGTCAATGGGTGTAGCTGTGACAAAACATCGCAACGTACCCATACGTCGATGGGATTCCTCTGGTTAAACATTTTCTGGTGCCATATGAATGAGTTGTTGTGACACAAAGGTATTATTTAACCCTTTCATGCACGAAGACGCGTTAGGCGTCATATGGGTCTTTCCGCAACGATGCACGATGACGCCAAACGCGTCTTAAAGGGGGGGAATACCAAAAAAGTTTTTGGTCGATCTGCATCATTTTTGGAGGTAGCCTGGCTTTCATCAAAAGTAATGAGTTGGCAACTGTGGGTCCCAATTCCAGTGTCAGTGCATACAGGTTCTTTAGCACCAAACTAGCTGTCAGTGGGGGAGGAGTGTGCTGTCCCTTGTCCCTTTAAATCCACTATGTTTCCCACATCACGGCAGCACTATGCCAATAGTGCTTATGTAGAGTTTTTGGCCACTATTATGATTAGATTTGGTGTTTGCAATAGGAAATTTAGGTGTCTGTGAAGCATTTGTGGCAGTTATCAGCTGTTGTGCCAACAAAGATATTGTTACTGCTTCTAACCCTGGTCCCAGAACTACACTGCTTCTACCCTTCACCAAAAGTGAGTATTCATCTATAAAAAGTGTCAGTTTATCATGTCAATATAGTTTGCAATACCTAGTGTGGAAGGAAATAGTGAAACAGTGCAGTAGGTTAGAGGGAGGCAGGAAACAGCCCTATAGTCACAAAATGCCGTGAGTACACTGTAGTTTTTTGCATTTTTCTCAAAACTATTAGGCGCAGAAGAACTGCTGGGGCTTAAATGAAAGCCCATAAAATTCTGCATAAGATAATGAAATAAAACATAACACTGCCAAGAAAAGTTTTTCGCTAGAGCTCCCCGAATAAAAAATATGTGGTCTTTCGGAAATTGTTACTTTTTCGCTTATTACTCGAAAACCATACCTTGTAACAAACTAGGAACTATCCCATTCGAAAGCTATTAAAATTCTTTTTCTATTGATCATATAACATGTAGAGATAGGTTTGTAAACATTGGAGTTATG
>JAGKTI010003981.1:33409-53367 GCA_018397915.1 Birgus latro | reverse complement strand
GGGGGGGGGGTAAAAACAGTACATACAGTTAGTGAAAGTTTTAATTATTATTATTATTATTATTATTATTACTGGAGATTATTGTTTATTATTATTAATATGATGATGATGATGATGATGATTATTATTATTATTATTATTATTATTATTATTATTATTATTATTTGTGGTTGGTGGGGGCACCCATCATCCACTCACTCAGTGTAGTGGTACTCTTTCAGGTAACTCCACATTGAGTGACAAGCCAAATGATTTCCTGTAAACCAGGAAATCATTTAATACAGTGGGTGGTAACTTTATAACCAATCAACACACGTTCCCTACATGTCAGCACGTGGGTTGGCAGAGGGTTAGTGCCCATTGTCGGAAAACAACTAATTAAAAATACAAACAAGAAGCCTCGGATCAGGACGGACCAACAAGTGATGACCATGGCCCAGACAATGGACACAGTAAAGATTAAATGGTGTGGGACAGGGTGACATGGAGGCGGTTTGTTTGTGGCCACCCTTTAATGGGATCAAGGCATCTGGCAATAGATAGATAGATTATTATCATTCATCATCATCCAGTCTTCCTTTCCCACCCTAGGGCAGCGATTATTATAATTCATCATCATCATCATCATCATCCTGGCCTCCTTTCCCACCCTAGGGCAGGGTGAGGAGTAGCAGCATCCTGACAGCCAAAGTTTGTCCACTTCATTGGGCCATGCCTCCATTCACTCTTCATTCAAGCCCATGGAATCCTTGCCACATCTGATAGGCCAGAAGGTTTCACCATGTGCCTTAGCGTCACATATATCTATCCGATATAGATAGTCAGTCTGAACACCGGCGTGGCATAAAGGGGTGCCAGATCCCTGGTCATTCGCTTCTCCGCATAAAATTCATCCAACCAGATCGATCTCTTGTCAGTCCCTTAGCCTCACCAACTTCCATACCTTTCTTCCTCACACAGTCATCCACCATATCTCTCCACCTTCTTGGTTTCCCTCACCTCTCTCCTTAAAAATTTGCTCACATATACCCTTTTCACCACTCCATTGTTATTCATTCTCTCCTCATAACCATACCATCTCAGTACACTCTCTTTGATTCTGGGGTGGGGGGAGCGAGAGGAAGGGGGGGGGGCCGAGGATGGGGTGGAGGGATGGAGTGGAGAGGTATATGAGAGGGGTTGTGTGAGTTGGGAGCGGGGTAGTGGGGTGGTGAGAGACAGAGCGACGTGGAGGCGACTTGTTTGTGGCCACCCTGTGCGGGTTGAGGCATCTGGCAATAGATAGAGAACATTCCCATCTCCACTGCTCTTACTATTGACTTTTCATTTTTATGCCACACCCTAGTCTCTCATTCGTATGTTAAAGTTGGCACTAACACTTTATCATATAAGCCTCGCACTGCTGCAACACTAAAGCCTCCATTTCTTATTAAGGCCTTCATAGCAGCAGCTACTTTCCTTCCTTGTGTCACTCTATGTTAAAGTTGGCACTAACACTTCATCATATAAGCCTCGTACTGCTGCAACACTCAAACCTCTGTTTCTTATCAAGGCCTTCATAGCAGCAGCTACTTTCCTTCCTTGTGTCACTCTACTTTCCACTTCTTTTGCACATTTTCCTCTCACTCTCCTTATCACTGTACCCGAGTATTTAAATTCTTTCACCAATTCTTTATTAAAGGCATACCTCTACTTACAGTCATTCAAGATGCGATTGTTTCAAAGATGCAAACACAAAAATAAATAAGGAACATTTCACAAGTACAGCAAAACCTCGATATAACGGACTTCAGTAGACCGGAATTCGCTTTTATCGGACTCGAGGAGCTACCGGACTAAACTCCTATATATCGGAAAAAGTCCAATAAAGCCAGAAAAGCAGTCCAGACTGCCTGACAACTTCAGCTATGTTCACCACAATAAGACAAGTAAAAGACATGTTTTTCAGTGCACAGTACAGTATTATTATACCATTTGATTAATGTAGTGAAGGTATAACACAGTACAATACTGCAATGGTGGTGAAAACCACTGATGCAATCCGGACTAGTGTCTGATATATGGGAAAAAGTTCGGATTAGCAGGAGTAAGTCCGGATGTCGCTTTTATTGGAATTTCACATATTTCGGACTGGCCTGAGCCCCAATTAGTCCGTTATAGTGAAGTCTTATTGTACAAACGTAACCACGAAAAACTAATTTAACTCTTAGTGTCCTGTTGCGACCGCTTTTGAATGTGGCGGGTGACAGTAGTTGCAAGGTGGGTTGCTAGGTGGCGGTGTGGGTGCTAGCAAGCTAACCCGTCATCTTTTGTTTTTTTGTTTTGTTTTGTTCGCCTGAAGGAAAGAGGATCGCTGCTCTTTGTGCTTCTAGTACATTCGCTTCATTTAATATGGCTGATAAATGCAAGCATGTTGATAGTGGTGCTTCTGGCTCATCTAGGAAGCGACGTGCCATCTCTATGGACCAAGAACTTGAAATAATTAAGACAGAATATCCTGAGGAAAAGGATGTAGAGTTTAATGCAAGTCTTGGATGGTTTTATTGCTTTAAATCACCAGCTAACCTCCATAGCATGAAGGTAAGTGGTAACGCAGTTAGTGCGGACGCAGTAGCAGCGAAGGAGTTCCCGTCTACATTGGCAGAGATCATCAAGGAGGGTGGCTATCTCCTTGAACAAGTGTTCAGTGTTGATGGGACAGGTTTATTTTGGAAAAGAATGCCCAACAGGTCCTTCATATATAAGTAAGAGAAGACTGTGCCAGGGTTTAAGGTCTCTAAGGACAGGCTAACTCTCCTGCTGGGTGGCTGCAAACTGAAGCCACTCCTTGTGTATCTCTCAGCCAATCCCCAAGCCCTGAAGAACATCCCTAAGGCATCCCTCCCAGTGATATGGATGGCAAACAGCAAGGCATGGATTACCCTTGCCCTTTTTGAAGACTGGTTCTTCAACCACTTTGTGCCACTAGTGGAGAAATACTACAAGGAGGAGAACGTTCCCTTCAGAATTCTCCTTGTCCTTGATAACGCCCCTGGACACCCTCCCAATGTTAAGGTTGTGTACCAGCCACCAAATACAACCTCACTTCTCCAACCCATGGATCAGGGAGTTATTGCCACCTTCAAGAAGTATTACCTCCGCCGTACATTGAGACAGGCAGTAGCGGCAACTGAAGCTGAGGTAGGCAAGACTTTGCCTGATTTTTGGAAGGATTGTGAAATCTATAAGGCCATCCAAAACATGGCTGCTTCCTGGTGTGAGGTGAAACAGACTAACATGAATGGTGTGTGGAAGCACCTTTGCCCTCAGTTTGTGCAAGACTTCAGGGGCTTCACAGACACTGATGTTGTTGCTAATGTGGTGGCATTGAGTAAGGAACTAAATATGGATCTGGAGGAAGAGGACATTGATGAGTTATTGGAGGCTATTAAGAAGGAACTGATGAATGAGGAGTTAATGGAGTTAAACTTACAGAGGAAGAGGCTGAGCTGGAAGTTCAGACCAGGAAAATGACTATCAAGGGGTTTACAGGTGCCTTTGGAGTGATAGAGAAAGGGCTTGCTTTCTTTGAAGAACAGGATCCAAATGCCAACATTTTGGCAGAGTCTGTGCTGCTGTGCATGATGCCCTGGCCTGCTATCGTCTCATCCTTGATGAGAAAAAGAAGATCGCTTCCCAGTCGTCAGTCACGAGGTTTTTCACAAGGGTGGAAACTAAATTAGACGAACCACAGCCTTCAACCTTCTCTGCTGAGCCTTCAGCCTCCTTTGCTGAGCCGTCAACCTCCTTTGCTGAGCCTTCAGCCACATCCATTCACCTTGCTTCTGAAAATCCCGACTCACCCACTGCTCACTCCTTACCCGCATCTTCCAACTAACTCCACTCCTCCACCTGCCTCCTCTCACTTCCTGCAAGTCCCTATGTTTGCCCTCAGGTGGGCTACATTAATGTTTATAAAATAAGATAACTCTGTTATTGCTTATGTCCGATGTAGATTTTCAACTAATGAAACAAAGTGAAATGCTTGCCACATCCACATCTTCGCAGGTGGCAAACATTCCATTATCTTTCGTCGGTTGTAAATAGGCATCGGACAATAGCGGGAACAGAGTTGTGTTTTATATTGTATGTTTTTCTTGTGTATATCTTGTTGATTTATGCATTTATATTTCATAATACAATATAAACTGCTTAAGAACATTTAAAACCCTACCGACAGGTCAGTGAACAGTACAGTGTTTTTTATGTTGTAGGTGGGATTTTCATTTTGCAAACAAAATTGACTTGCGAACGACCTCTTGGAACCAATTATGTTTGTAAGTTGAGGTATGCCTGTATTATTATTATGACTATTGTTATTGTTGTTGTTGTTGTTATGCAGAAGAAAACATATAACTACCAAGAACTATCACGTATAGTGCTTAGTATGCCAACTTTACATGCCCTTGAAACCATTAACTAATTTGTACTTTTTCTTTTCCAGGTTGCCATAAAAATAATAGATAAGACACAGCTCAACCCTGGGTCCTTACAAAAAGTGAGTACAGCACCTGCATAACCTCTTTGTCTTGTTTTGTCTTAGAATGACATTGTAAACACTTGGCAGGAGGCTGTATTTGGGCAGTCACTTGTTGCTGTTTCCTGTTAGTCATTTGTTAGTAATATGAGTATTGTATGCCAGATATTCCACGGTTTTTGTCTTCTGTTATCACAGATAGTTCTGGTATCACTTAACCTGCCCTGTACCAACTAATTTACAAAACCCACCCCCAAAACCCGACAAATTTTCAACGCTTTTTTTTTCTTTAGGGGGGTGGGGGGTGCTCAAACCTCCACTTTTTATGAGAAACATCGAGAATTCAGAGAGAAAATGTTCACCTGAGGTTAAAAATGCCCCAAACAGGTGAGAAACCCCTCACCTGGTACCGCTTTCTGTGAAGCCGCGCTCCATAAAAGATGCTTTCTGTGTGATGGAAACTTAACCAAAACCACTCAGAATAGGTAGATATTTATTTATTTGGTACAAATTTATATGTAGTACAAAAGTATATTGGTTTTCACAAAATAATATAGGTGATATAAGCATTGTTCAGTCACCAAACACATCAACATACTGGACCTACCTTGGTGACGTTACCTCCTCATCACTTCTGCTCACTACTAACTCTGGTGCCATGTAATCTTTGTCCTCCACTTCGGGAATCACTTTCACCTTGAATTTCGTTGTTGGAAAGACTGTGGTGCTACATGTCTTTATTGGCCAGGTCACTGCTAACAGGTGAGTTGTCGAGAAAATGGCATGTGGGGGCGAGGGGGGTTACCCAGGGTCAGGCAGTGTCACCGTCTGGCGGCGGGTAGAAGGTCTCCCACACATGCCTACCAAAAATCTCCCGCAAAACTTTAAAATGTGCAAACGACGGTCCTTTCAATTCCAAGCCTACGATGCACGTCTTTGGGACTGAGCGTGAAAAGAAGTTGTGACGTGCATCGTACGTCGTGGGTACAGGGCAGGTTAATTTTGAGTACGGGTAGCATAATGTATTCAGAAATGCTGTTGGATTCCCCTAGAAAATTATGGCAAATAGTGTTGAGGTTAGCATTGAATTTGTGTTTACTGATTGGCAGATAAAGTTGTGACTATCTCTCCATAAAGGTATTACCATTTCTTTTTTATGTACAGTACTGTAGTGTCAGTAGAAATATAGAAGTGATATTTATGCCTATATCTTGCACTAAGTTAAAATAGATAATCCTGTCTAGTTTGCATAGGGTAAAGTGTTAATGTGTACAGTGAGATGTGGCTTGCTTAACTTTTATAAATTTTACTTAAATATAAGTGTTAATGTGTGCACGATAACTTGGCTAAGGTAACTTTAGATTATGTTCATGTAATTGATTACCATAAGCGATTGTCATTTATTTAGTGTAAGATGATGATATTCTCTTTGGGATTAAACTCGTTTTGTGTCTTTCTCCTACAGCTGTTTCGAGAAGTGCGAATCATGAAAATACTAGACCATCCAAACATTGTTAAACTCTTCCAAGTAAGTGAGCTGTTGCATTGATGAGTTTGGTAATTGTTTTATTTAGTTTTGTGATTATTCCAATTTTATGTTCATATTTTATCCCCAGAACTATTGTCACAAGCTGACTAGCAATTTTCCAGTAATTACCACATTTTGGGGTTATTTAAAGTTGTAATATAAGAGTAGTGTAGTGCACATAACTGAATGACAGTGATGTAATTAACTGTCATTATCCTGCCAGCTGTTTTTGCAGAAAGTAATTTTGTATAGCTAGTACAAAATATTAAAAAATCCAAAGCCATTTGTTAATATCATATATTGTAACACTTTTCTTACATTTATACATTGTCATGCAGTTGTTCATTGTGTTGTTAAGTAGTTTTGTATATACAGTACTGATTTTCAGCATTACTTACCTTTATATATGAATGGTATTGGCAGCTGGGTAATGAAGCTGGTTTAGGGAGGAGCAGGACTGGATCTCATAAGGGCATAAGTTGAATTCCATTATTTTCTTCCCTAGATAAATTCTGTTTCATACCAACAACATCAGATTAAGACCACCTTGACTAACACAAATTAGGTGCACAGGACTTTTGATGTTTATTTTTTCCCAGATACAGTATTATTAAATTTTTTATTGAATTGTTACTTAGTATTTCTTTTAATTGAGATACTATAGTGACAACTGTAGTGTTGGAATAGTCATCTTCGGCTTTGTGTATTGTAAATAATATCACAGAGGGCTAATTGTTTGAACGTCTCTCAGATAATATCAGTTTGTACTCCGGTTGGGTTGAAACCTAGATTTGTCTGGACAGCTGCTGACATATACCAATGAGGCTGTCTGTCTGCAGTATATACCTTGCCTGATAATGTGTCTTGTGAGTGGTTGCTGAGGCAGAAGGGCCATGGATTTTAGTCCTTTGTAAGAAGTCTGCTTACAATGCACCCTACCCTGACCCACCCACAAACATCTAAACTCCCCCACCATGGCCCACCTCTTCCCTCTTTTAATATGTCATCCTTCATAAACAGTTGATCCCTGTGCATATACTGAATCTTCATAATGCCTAATGTGTATTATTGTGTTGCTCCCAGGTGATAGAGACGGATAAGACGCTGTACCTGGTGATGGAATACGCCAGCGGAGGAGAGGTGTTCGACTATCTGGTCTTCCATGGCAGAATGAAGGAGAAGGAGGCACGCGCTAAGTTCAGACAGGTATTTCTTCCTTGGATTGATAGTGTTTAGTTCGCCTTAATTTATAAGATAGGCACGGGCATCCTTCATTTTACATTGGATTTTCTGGCATTGTTTTTTTCTACACCTGTGTTCATTGAAAATGGATTAGCTAGTACTTAACATCACATGTAATTCAGATCAATTATATCGTTTATTTCAAGTCAAAGAAGTATACAGTTTTTGGTAAGTTGGAGTGAATCCATGATTTATGATATAATTTGTAGCTGTAGACAAAATGGAAACCAGTAAATAAGGCGTTTTACTCAGTACCAGAAAACATTAATAAAACTGTGAACACAAACATGCATGGTGAAAAAGAATGACATGCTTGCTTCCTGTCAGCAAGGTGAGTTCCAATCTTAGCAACAGCCAAGGCTTTAACAGCATATGCTACCACTTGTATGGACTGTAGATTAACTAAATACTTCTTTCAGATTGTGTCTGCTGTACAGTACTGCCACCAAAAGAAGATAATCCACAGAGACTTAAAAGCAGAGAACCTCCTCCTAGACTCTGAGATGGTGATCAAAATAGCAGATTTTGGATTCAGCAATGAGTTTACGCCGGGCAACAAACTGGACACTTTCTGTGGCAGCCCACCCTATGCTGCGCCAGAACTTTTCCAAGGTAGGCGCACATAACCCCAATACCATGATGTAATTTGCATAGGTGGGGGTGCTCACCATCCACTCTCTCAATGTAGTGCTGCTCTTGGGTGTCTGCCCTTTCCTCTCCTCCATCCTTCTTTCCTTCAATCCCTATCTGTCTCTCTTTTCTTCATTCTTTCCTTGTCTTTCTGCCTACGGGTGACTTTACACTCCCTCTTCTGTCTTTCTTTCCATCATTCTTTCCTCGTCCTTCTGCCTATTGGTGACTCTACACTGAGTGACATGCCAAATGGTTTCCTGTACACCAGGAAACCATTTACTATGCTGGGTGGTAATCATATAACCAAATTTTGGCACCTGGTGATTTAGTGGGTAATTACGGTGCTCCAATCAGATTGAGCCAGTGAAGGTTTATTTCCAAGGAGTGGTTGGGGTTTATTGCTCACTTAATGCCACTCAGGGATGAGTGAGGCTGATCAGTCTCATCTTAAATGTCAGGACCAACTTGCCTAGTACCAGGCTCCTACGCTCCTCTGTGGGGCGGCGTAGGATTGGATGATGGACGAATGAATTTGTATTTTATTCTTGCCCCACCTTGTGATTTTATTGAGCCTGGATATATTTATTTATTTTTTTATTCAATTGAGAGGTTATATATTGCCTTCATTAACTCCTTCAGTATAAGATGTCTCTACTAAGGTGAACAAAGTATTTAGTAGCAGCGGAAATTATCACATTCATTCACATTCATTCATTCATAATCCAATCCTATGTCGCCCCACAGAGGAGCGTAGGAGCCCGGGGCTAGGCAAGTTGGTCCTGACATTTAAGATGAGAGTGACCAGCCTCACTCATCCCTGAATGGCATTACATGAGCAATAAACCCCAACCATCCCTTGGACATAAACCTTCACCAGCTCAATCCAATTGGAGTGCCGTAATTACCCACTAAACCACCAGGCGCCAAAATTTGGTTATATGATTACCACCCAGCATTATAAATGGTTTCCTGGTGTACAGGAAACTATTTGGCTTGTCACTCAGTGTAGAGTCACCCACAGGCAGAAAGACAAGGAAAGAATGAAGGCAAGAAAGACAGAAGAGGGAGTGTAAAGTCACCCATAGGCAGGACAAGGAAAAAATGAAGGAAAGAAAGACAGAAGAGGAAATTATCTCCAGATAATTTTATTCAGGTTCGGGAAGACATCTTGAACCCTTTCACTATTCAGATTGAGTGTTAGATAGTAATACAACCTTCTTTAACTCATTCATAACAAATGGTATTCACATTTTCCTGTTCCTAGATCCTACCCACAGTTGACAGTAGTAATAATGGTAAAAGGCAAAGAATAGAAACTGATTAAGGTTGTTTGTTCCCATGGCAAATTGTTACTAAGTATAGGTAGTCTTCGTGATAAGCTAGGTATGCATTTCAAAACATGGCCACTTTATTCTTATAATTCTTACTGTAAAATGAAGCTAGCACTTCATCATTTTGTATGGCAAGGGAATTATAGGAGGCAATTTTTTATAATACACTGCACATGAGTTCAATAAAAATAATGATAATGATAACAAAAAATGAAACACATAATGGGGATTTAGTGTGAAACATTTGCATTGCAGGCAAGAAATATGATGGCCCTGAGGTAGATGTATGGTCACTTGGTGTGATTTTGTACACTCTGGTCTCTGGGTCACTACCATTTGATGGGTCCAACTTGAAAGAGCTGCGGGAGCGTGTACTTAGGGGAAAGTACCGCATACCCTTCTACATGTCTACCGACTGTGAGAATCTCCTCAAAAAGTTCCTCGTGCTCAACCCCGCGCGGAGGGCTTCACTAGAGGTAAGACTAAAATCAGGTAAACAACTGCCTGTCGTGGCAGTTCTGGTTATAGGTGAAGTTCTAAAATTTGCTGATTCTTGCAGTTCCAGGATTAAGTTTGGTTCCATTTTATTGTATAGGCATCCTGCTGCTGAAAGGTAATCTAAGCCACTTTCCCCCCAATTCCAGTTAGTGATGAAGCATTAGTGGCTTATTAAATCCTGCTATCTACCATGATAATACCTTTCGTATCTCATTGGAGAGATTAACCCGAGGATTCCTGTCGACGAATGGGTACGTTGCGATGTTTTGTCACAGCTACACCCATCGACGTATGGGTATGTCACGCAATTGCAAGGATCATAATTTGCACAATTTTCAAGTTTCATGGGTGATTTTGGGTAGGCATATGTGGGAGACTTTCCTCTACCTGCTGTCAAGCGGGGATACTGCTTGGCCCCACCTAACCCCCCCTCCCCCCCACACTGGGCAATTCACCTGTTAGCAGTAAGCTGGCCAGTAAAGGTATGTTGCCCCATGGTCTCTCCAATGACGAAATTCACTGTGAAAGTGATTCCTGAGGTGGAAGACAAGAAATAAAGAAGCTAGAGCAAGAAACAAACAGAAGTGATGAGGTGGCAATGACATAAAGGAAGGTGCCATATGTGGATGTGTTTGGTGACTGAACAATGCTTCTGTTGCCTATATAAATGTGTTAAAACCAATATAGTCTGTTACTACACATAAATTCGTACCAAATACATAAATAAATACGTAATTGAAAGTGGCTTGAATTAGTTAACCCTTCCATAGTTCGTTTTCTTTAGCCAGGTACCCAGAAAAATAAGGAAAACGTAAGGTTGCATGACACCTTTATCAACAGTTTTAAGCACAGGATCGCGATTTCTCTATGAATTTTCGATGTTTCTCACCAAAAGCGAAGGTTTGAGGCAATAAAAAAAAAAATTCAAAAATGCTCGGGATTTTGTGGTATCGTAGGTTTGAAATCGGTCGGGACGTGACGGGTTAAAAATAATCTCTATGAACATCTTTGATACAGCGATGCCATACATTTTTGCTTATCACTACAGGCTTGCAGTTGTTTCTTCTTAGATGAGCTCCCTCATGGTGAAATGATTAACTTGGGTTAGAAAGATTCAGACTGCAGCTTATCATTTTTATTGAGGATGTGAATCTGACGAGAAAAGAGTGGGTACGGTCTCCCCCAGTCCTGCGCCATAAGTAGTACGAGACTGTATGCAACACGTGGTGGGTCTTGGAGTGGCCATACACCCTTGTCTCACTCCTGCACTTTTTAGTTCACCTTTTACCAACATTCAGGAATTGTAGTATCCTTATGCAGGCCACAACAAATGCAGCATATTGTTTTCTTCCTTTCAGACGATAATGAAGGACAGGTGGATGAACATTGGGTATGAGGACGACGAGTTGAAACCATACATGGAGCCGACCATGGACTACGACGACCTGAAGCGCATCGAGATCCTCAATGAGATGGGTTACTCCCGTTCTGAAATTGAGGACAGTCTAAAGAGCCAGAAATATGATGACGTCTATGCCACTTACCTGCTGCTTGGCCGACGCTCCTCAGATGTGAGTGGATGCCTGCTTCATGTTATGATATTTCATGTTGGCGACCATCATCCACTCACTTGATGTAATGCTGCCTACTTCTCCCTTAGCCTTTATCATTCTTTTTCTGTGCCTGCCCTCCTGTCTTCCTATTTCTCTCATCTTTCTTGTCACTTCTTATTGCTTTTTTTTCCTTTACAGGTGGCTTTACGTTGAATGACAAACCAAATGGTTTCCTGTAAGCCAAGAAACCATTTACAATGCTGGGTGGTAACCATATAACCAAACCATACGTGCTCCTTATGTATCAGCAAGTGGGTTGGTGGAGGGTTAGTGTCCCTCCCTGTAAAACAAATAACTCAAAGTCAAATGGCCACCCCTTACGGGATTATGGCATCTGGCAGTACATAGATAGATGTATTGTTGCAAACATAAGTAATTACAGTAAGTAACGAGACAACAAGCAGGGACCTAGTTATTCAGTCCGTAGAACTGAACAGACCTTTCAGAATATTGTGCAAAAGTTTCATAGTGAGTTTACTAGTAAGTGCAAGGTAGTATCTGCAGATGTACAACATGCCACATTGAATCTGAGACAGCATTAGTGCGATGCCACACTTCCGACATTCGTGCATCACATTTAGTTTACCATTCCAGCAACCCTATTCATTAATATTACTGCTACCAGTTATGGCATGGAAGATAGCCTTGTGAGATGGGGCTATGAATTGTGAAGGTCAGAGTGATGAATGAATGGATGTCTGAGCCATTTTATTTAGCAGTGTTGATAGTTGTAATTTTGTGCTTCCTTTTTTTTATTTGTGGAACCTTCCAGTGTCATTTATGAGTGAGAAGTATATATATTAATTGACTCTTTTGGCCCTTTCTGCAGTTGGAGAGTGATGGTTCCCGGTCTGGTAGTTCACTGTCGTTGCGCAACACGTCCTTGACGCCGCGTGGACAAGACTCTGGTGGGGCTGGCCAGTCACCCTCACACTCCCACAGGGGCGTCCACCGCTCAGTCTCAGCCACCAACTCCAAGCCGTCCTCGCGAAGGGCATCCTCGGGTGGGGAGACCATTCGTGAGTTGATAAACACGGGCATCGCCATGGCTCGCACCTCACCTCGGTTTCCCCCAGGCCTCACTGATTATTTCACCTGCTGATCCTACGCCTAGCTGTCACCTCACCACACCTTGCATTTCAAACCACTCACACCTGTCTTTGCCTAGCTGACAGCTCACTACACCTTGCATCTCAAACTGCTCACATCTCAGTTGACACCATGCATTACCTCACTTCAGATGTGCATTCTCACCAAAGTCGACTTCATTTAAACCTACTATGGCACACTGATCTTGTTCACTACTCACCAGTAACACCCATGAAAGTCTGTGACCACCTCTTTTCAGCGAACTATAGTGTACTTCTCTCTCTCCAGCACATTTCATCTCATGCAGTACAGCGTTGACACCAAATCTGTCTGGTTCATTCATCCTGAAAGTTGTGAAGGAACTTGTTTATTCTGGACCCTCAGAAAACTTAACAAATAGTTAAATGAATATTGAACAGTTGTAATAATAATGTACTGTGGCTTTAATATTTTTTTTTTGTCATTCATCATTCATCATCTAATCTTGTGTTGCCCCATGAGGAGCATAGGTGCAGGCTAGGCAAGTTGGTCCTGACATTTAAGATGAGAGTGATCAGTCTCACTCATCCCTGAGTGGCATTGCATGAGCAATAAACCCCAACCATCCCTTGGATATAAACCTGCACAGGCTCAGTCTGATTGGAGTGCCTTAAATTATTCACTAAACCACTAGGCACCATAATTTAGTTATATGGTTACCACGTAGCATAGTAAATGGTTTCCTAGGTTACAGGAAACCATTTGGCTTGTCACTCAGTGTAGAGACCATAAGGCAGCACTATATTGAGTGAGTGGATGATGGGCACCCGCACCAACCACCCATATTTTATGTTAATATATTATTTTTAAAAATAATTTCTTTCAAATTAGTTGACTGCAATAGTCTGGTTGTCCAAAGGAAGTAAAGTAATTGATTAGTTGCAGTACAACAGTCTTGGTAAAATCATACAGTATAGTTAATATTAAAACAGTAGGTCATATGCTAGCTTGATGGGTTATATAGTACATGGAGTGAGATATATATATGTAATATTCAAAGCTTCATGTTTGAGTCCTTATTTAAGCAGTAGAGTATGAAAGGATTTCTAAGTATTGGGTCAGCAGAAAATATGAAGATGGCATTAAGTTCTGAATCATTAAAATCTTGTAATCGATGTGACATGAATATATGGAATGGATGTTGATAAATCAAACATACTCATAAGTCATGAGTGAACTTTTGATTCCATGTTCTGACTGGAAGTATTGAGTGTTGTTTCTTAACTTCACTATTCCAAACTTGACTAAACCCTGGCCCTCCCCCAGCCCTTTCCTTGCACAGTGGCCTTGACTTGCTCCTGCTTAGCAATGGCATGAAACCACAACACAGGACTTGAGATGATGTGTGTGACATAGCATTGAATCAAACTGGTCTTGAATCAGAAACAGTGGATGCTGTATTAATGTGCTTGGTTTCCTCTGTTGCAGTCACAATTCATTTCTGGAAGCTTGATCATAACTACAGCTATAAATGACATTCAGTTCCTTAGTATGCTGAGTTGTGCATTGATATGACTGATCATGAACACAGAATTATGACAGCACCAATCTTGCTGGCTGACTTCCTGCCTTCTGTCACCCTGGCTTGCTTTGTTGTACTGCCTACACCAATGACTTAGTAACCTGCTAGAGAAAATGCCTCAAATGTGTTCCCTATAGACCAAGGATATTCAAACAGTGCATCTTAATGTCAAATATCCACCACTAATTAGTTGATTTATGAAAATACAGGAACATTATTTATAAATAAATTTGTAGCAGTGTATAAAATTAATTGCTGTCATTTGTGAGTGGAATGCACTGTCTAAATGTTGGAATATCCCACACCAGATTTTGCTGCTTGCTTGTGTTAATTTCATCACCTGAGCCACGATGTCCGTTGTTTTGACTCTTTTAATGTTAGCCAAATAGATACATTGAACATAATGTATGTGTAGAAATGACAATGAAATACATACGTAACTAATTTGATATTTGCATACAGTACATAGATTAAAATTTGAGGTAGTAAGTATAATTTGACATACCTATTACAATCTAGTTATTCTTTAGTAAAAGCTGACTGCTAAGCAAATGTGACACATGAGTAATGTGCAGATGTTCTTTATATTATGTTCTAAACCTTATATATATTGCAGCATAGAGGTGAGTTAGGAGTTTAGGGCACCTTTAGATGTCTTCATGAAATCGCATTGTACACAGAATCACCATCTACAGCCCAACACCTAAACTCAGGGCCTTGTCAGAGCCATCCATTGTTTTGGAAAGTTCTGAATGCTCCCACACATCAAAACTTCTTCACTGTCCCTCTGTTTGTGCATGGAGGAGGAGAGGCTACTGAAACTTGTCTGGTGTTAGGAGATATAAAGAGAAGTTTGTAGCAACCACCTCCTCTCGATTTAGTTGCTAAGGAAACCCAGATGTGGGTGATTTTTTTTCCCCCTTTAATTAGGAAAGTACTGTAGTTTGGGAGAATGGAAAGCAAGTACTATACTGTACTGTATAAGAAATATTATCGGGTATTGGTCCCCATCTCCTGACACACACTCATGCGCTGATACAGTAAAACCTCGATATAACGGACTTCAGTAGACCAGAATTCGCTTTTATCGGACTCGAGGAGCTACCGGACTAAACTCCTATATATCAGAAAAAGTCTGATATAGCCAGAAAGCAGTCCGGACTGCCTGACAATTTCAGCTATGTTCACCACAATAAGACAAGTAAAAGACATGTTTTTCAGTGCACAGTACAGTATTATTATACCATTTGATTAATGTAGTTAAGGTATAACACAGTACAATACTGCAATGGTGGTGAAAACCACTGATGCAATCCGGACTAATGTCTGATATATCGGAAAAAGTCTGGATTAGCAGGGGTAAGTCCGGATGTCGCTTTTATCGGAAAATCGCATATTTCGGACTGGCCTGAGCCCCAATTAGTCTGTTATAGTGAGGTCTTACTGTACACTTGTATAAACATACATATGCACATATACATGTGTATCTCTCCACACACACACACACACACACACACACACACATACACACAGAAAGGAGAGAGAGAAAAAAAGCAACACTTATTCCAGTTAACCATTCTCCTGTTGGTCACTTTAAAAAAAAAATTGATAAGATGGTGACGATGATGATGGTGATTGATGATGATGAATTATTGTACTCTTGGTAATCTGTACCCAAAAAATCATTAGTAATACTTTAATATTAATAACAGGAACCACATTGAAATTTCAATATCACCACCACCCACAGACACACCAGATAACTCATCTCCTAGCTAGGTTGTACAGTATTGTTTGAAGGACCCTTTGTGGTGGGGTGTTGTGATCCCACTGTGTCCCCGTCCGTGAAACTGTCTGTAGCCTCGTGTAGCTTACCCTGAACAACCTTATGGTTTTGTAATGAATTTGAGTGAGTTACTGGGTGACTTCCTTTTGTTTGAGGTATTAACTATATAGGTTTAGGTTAGATAAGTACATTAGTTTTAAATTAGTTCAGTATATTAATATTAAGTTGAAATCTCCCAGGTTGCCTAAATTTATTAGATTAAGTTGATTAGTTTAGGCTTTTAGGTCTAGTTAGCATCAAGTGCAGTACTGGTATGGTGAGATTGTAAGGTGATGATTCTTGTTTGCATAATAGTTGGACTTATTGTTTCAGTGATTGCAACAGCATAGGTTTATACAAATGGAATACTGGTAAGTGAACCTCAGCTCAGAAGAGAGAAGATGAACCAGAAATAGGAAGAGATTGATTATTCTCACAAAAAAGATTATTTTCACATAATACAAGGTACAGTGATAGCCTGATTATCCGTGCTATACGGTGTAAAGGAGTGGCTGAATAACCAGAAATCACGATTAATCCGGTGGAAACAAAGCACAAGTACTGTCAGATTGATTCATTAACTCCTCAGTGGCTGTGGGTTCAGAAATTTGCATGCTCCCCTGGCTGGCCCTGGTACCATTTTTCAGTGTTCTAAAATAAATTTCTTTTTCTTACAGATATGAAGGGAACTGTCTGGTGTGTTTGTGTGTGTGTGTGTGTGATTTTTATTTTACCCATCCTGTGATTCGTGGAAGAATTCTTAAAATTATGGTGCTTGTACTGTATGGGCAAAAATGTCTGAGATGAAGTGACCACCTGACTGCTTGGGATGGTAGACTTGGGCCGTGTAAACATACCAGTGGCCTTCATTCCCTTCCCATAATTGTATGCAGTTTTATATAGCTTGTGCTAACTCGACATCACTGACACTTGTACAGTAAAGCATTGTTCAGTGCCGGCGGCTGTTAAGGGGTTAATGGAATGTATTATTGTTTATCAGTACTCTCCCTTTTACATATACAGTGATCACTCACATATCTGAGCCTGCATTATGCTAACCCCAACATTTTCCGAACCTCCATATTGAATGATTAACATAATTAATAAATACATTTATATCGGAATTTGCGTTTATCAGACTCAAGGAGCTGGCTGGGAAAAGTATGATAAAGCCAGAAGCGATCCGGACTGCCCCACCTTAGTCCGGAGCGGCCGTAGCGTCACTCTTACTTTTCGGGAAAAGTTGCAACAATAAAGTACAGTATTTTCTAAGTGCCAAAAATTTAGAGAAGTGGTTTACATTAATATTAAGTGCTAATGTTAATGGAACACCTTTAGTTATAAGTGCATAGTACTGTACAGTATAATTTAAGTTTCAAAATTAAGTTCTGATTGTGTGCCTTAAAGTACTGTGCATTACAGTACAGTACTGGTTTAGTATAAGTGTCTTGAAGTTAAACAAGTACCTCTCCAGTACAATCAACTCTACTGTACAGACTCCACTGTTGGACCACTTCAGCTATGTTCACCGAAATACAGTGCAGTTATCTTAATATACCATTTGATTATTGTAGTGAATGTGTAATACAGTACAGTACTGCAATGGTACTGAAAACAGTTGGTGACGCCACGGTGGAAAACCATTGGTGCGATCCGGACTTATGTCTGATCTGTCAGAAAAAGTCCAGGTTAGCAGGGGGAAGTCCAGATGTCACTTTTTTTCAGACTGGCTTGGACCCCAATTTAGTCCATTACCGTGAGGTTGCACTGTAAAGAACAAATACATGAAAGAAAATTTTTTAAAATTTCACTCACATGGTGAAACGTGCCCTGGCCAGTATGTGGCAAAGCAATTCGAAACAATAACAGACACCCACTCTGCATCGCCACCATTCACATGCCTCGTATCTTCTCCTCTTTTAATCAGTGCTCAGTTAATTACACATCAGGATATCAAACACTGTGTGGCACCGAAACTGCTGGATCCCTCTGATGAAGCAAGAAGTGATGATGACAAGCCTGCCAGTCCTGTGCCTAAGGCTGGGAAAGTCAGGGAAACCTTTGAGACCCTCATTGATTACTGTGAACACCCAAATGCTATACCACCCTTCCAAAAGGCCTCAAGTTCCCTCCAAGAACTTTGTGACCTGTCCGTCAGAAATCAGAGAAAATGGGCGTTTAGGCAAACAACAATCGACACGAGTGATTACTATACACACATGAACAAATGAAAGAATGGGCAGTAAATGTACACTTAACTGTAAGCAGCAAAAAGACCTTTACCATTTCAGCTCATATTCTTCCAGTTTTATGTATTTTTCTGTTTTCAGGGCGGTAAATTACCTTTTCTTGCTGAAAAATTTCCCCCGTTACAGGCATACCCCAGTTTAACGATGCAATTGGTTAAGTAAAAACCAATGGCTAGACAAGGTATTGTATCTTGGGGTAGATTTAACATGTACAGGGATGTGTTTTTGAGCCTTGGGTTTCCCCCCCAACCAAGTCCTAAACCCACTCAAATGGGTCAGAAAGCAAGTTTTTAGCTAACCTATACCCTCAAATAACATTAAAACAAGCTAAACTAAGCCCAAAATCAGTTTATAACTCACAGAAATCGAAAAATAAAATCTGAAAATCATAAAAAGTGGGAAAAAAATCAAACTTAGTACACTATACCCCAGAATGACAATGTTCACTTCACCTATGACTAAAACACATTGTCTAAAAACAGTGTATAAATTAACCTAAACACGAAATTTAAGTTTAAAATATCATCAAAATTGGAAAAACAAAATCGTCATACTGGGGTTTGGCAATCGTTCAGCGGGGTAGGGTGGTATTTCCACCCCCATTACTATGCTGGGGTATCGCATATAGGGGTGTTGTATCCCAGGGTTTGCCTGTATTATCATCACATTCTTTAAATTGTACCTATGATTGTTTGTTTTTGGGCCAGTGGAAGAAACCTATTCAGCATCCTGTACTCAGGGGAATTTTGTTTCCCAGTTTCTCAACAAAATGTTTGGTTAGGTTAAATTTTTAGGTACTGTTAAGCTAGGTTAGGTTAGGTTTAGTTAAACACTTGGGTTGGGACAGTCCTGTCTGCCATTATGCTGACAAATCAAATGAGATTTGTCACAGCGGAATAGCTAAAAACAATGCGGAAACAGATTTAACAAGAAACATTTATTTACCACCCCAGAAATAATCAGAAATACATAACAGACCATCAGAAGAAGAAGATTTGATTTGGTGGCTTCCGTTCCATATCAATTGCCTCACCAAGCTCCATCCCACCCCCCATGTGAGTGGGTCATGGCTTTCTTGCTAGCAATGAGACATTTACTGTTTAAACGGGAGCTATTGTACTGATAATTTTGTATTACAGTACCACTGTATCATTAAGTCAGAGCCTGGATATGCCATAATTTGGATATTCCGAACACGGATATTCGAGCTTTCACTGTAATGACAAGTAGATTTGAAATGAGATGTAATAGAAACCTTTGTAGATCTACCAGGTTTAATATTAAATTGTAAAAGGTAGGTTAGAAAGAAAGGAGTAGCTGAAGTTGGATCAGGGTGGACTGGCACAGTTTTGAAGCAAAGTTAAATAGGTAAGTTACAGTATTAGGTAGTTATTGCACAGGCAACCTGGTTAACAATAAAATAAATTAGAGTTGATTAATAATTTAATTTTAATATAATCTTCAAGGTTAGAGGTCAGTTATGTAAGGTAGAAGTTTTAGTTTGGTTTATACATAGGGCAGTTGTGTAAGGTAGAAGTTTTAGTTTGGTTTAGACATAGCTTAGATATAGTAGTTGCAAAGATTTCGTAATTAATTGTTTAACCCTTTCAGTCCAGTGACTATTTTTTTATTTGTTTTTGCTGTTGGACAGTTTTATTCAATTTGAGAAAGAGCTGTGGTAACGGTTACTGTAGACCGTATATATAAAACCCCTCCACTTCAAAACGTATGGCTCAGAGTAAATAAAATTGTCTGGAAATAGCAAGAAAAAGTATCCCAAAGTGAATAAAATCATCTGGAGGTAGCAAAAATTTATATACAGTATATATATGTATATATATATATATATATATATATATATAAATATATATAT
>JAGKTI010003981.1:0-33104 GCA_018397915.1 Birgus latro | reverse complement strand
ATATAAATGTCATTGTACTGAAGGGATTAAATTACCAAGGCTAGGGTAGGACATCACCTGACTCCTTGTTGGCATGGCAGGCGGAGGAGGAACTACACCAGTGTCGGCCAATGCCCAGAACCACGCGGCAAGCAATAGCTTCCGACGACAACACACGGTGGACCCGGCCACCATGCGAGAGAACACTGCCCGCCTAGCCCAAGGAGCGGCACCCACCACATCCTCCTCATCCACTTCTGGCTCCCGCTCAGCCGTGCTCAAGAACCAAAACATCACAGCACTCGACCCATCTGGTGGCACAGTCAAGACTGCAGGTGCTAATTACCATTTTGTTTTCCTTTCCTATTTTCCAAAATGTGCATTTAATTTGTTTCATTATTACACAACCTCCAACAGACGTTCGATTTGTGGTCGTATTCCTGTCCACACTGTCAAATCTACAGACATTGCAGTATTCTTTAACTCAACATGCATATCAGCATGTACCTGAGGATCCCCTAACCTCCTTTCTAACTCACCTTCCATCTAACCAATCTCATCTCAGACACTCTGAATGTGCAGTCACCAGCCATAGGAGTCTACCCAGTGCACAAACTTTAATTGCAGGTTTGGCATAGCGTGAGCTATGGCTTGCATTCTCCCACAAACACAGTGGGATATGTGACTTTCAGTCAGACTAATTGGTGTAACTGTTGTGGTGATCTTGGTTATGATATGTTGCAGGTGCAGGAGCGGCGACAAGCCCTGGTGTTGGGAAATCTCGCTCACAGAAGAGCAACACGATGACCACTAGAATAAGCAGCTCTGGCCGCCGCTCCACCATCACGTATGATCCGAGTAAAGCCTCATCCACGGAAAAGACAAATATCACAAACGTTCCAGATTCCGCCAGGTATGAAGTGTTGGTGTTGTGCTTATATATGGTAAGATTGGTGGGTCCCTTTGGGTAGCATTTGATGTAAATGGGCAGTGCACTATGAATTGGCTTAATTGATATTTCAAGAAGAATCACCATTAGTAGAATATGGTACTGAATAAGTACACTTGGTAAAATTGAGACACCAAAATGGGACTCACTATTATATTTTATCAACTTTGAATGTTACTGTCCTGGTCTCTAGTGGGGATGTTTGGTTCCACCGCACCATTGCCTCTGACATGAGAAACAACCAGCTTGACACTGTACTTGTCTTGTGATGCCAGCCTGCTGTCAGTTGTGAAATTCTTTCTGTGGTGTTTAGGAGCCAACCAAGAACAAGGCTTGTGTGAGGAACATCACTCACTGTGTTGTTAGTGACTTACTGCCTCTGCTTGGAATCCTTTTTCTTTGCCACGGGTGGTGCATGTCCGCTCCCTCCCCCCTTGGTTTATCCGACCTAAAGTAATATCAAGGTTCTTTAGGTTCTTTTGTGTCATCACCCATCACTGCTCCCTCACCCTTTGGCTCAGCCCCACCTTGTAAAGTAATGGCTCAGCTATTAGGTCCACATTTAAACATCAGGATGACAATTATATTTCTCCTGAAAATTAATATTTCAGCTGATAACAGTAATGCTTCATTGCCTTAATTACTAACATCATGAGCATTTCAATGTAGCTGCATTTTTGTAAAAATTAAGATTATATGTTCACCGGTATACTAATGATATATTTCTGTTAATAATTTATGAAGTTTATGCTTGACCTAGCAAGTTAAGAAATTTTCACAGGTGACAGCATATCTATTTTTCAGGTTAATTTTTTCCTGTGTGTGTCACAGTCAGTCCTCACTGTTGACCAGGCTTTAGTCTCACCATTTGTGTCATGCTGTTTTAATTCAGTTTTACTGGCACATCTCACATTTTGGTAATATGATATTTTTATATGTATTAATGCATTTAGATATAATTATTGTATCTGAATGACTTGATACCACTCACAGCTTTTTTTAGATGCTACCTTGTTGATGACAGTTTTGAAATCTTGGACATTTTGGAAAGGTTACTTGATTTTTTTCCCCTGCTTAACAGGATCATAAGATTTATAGTAAGAAAATAATAGATGTTAAGACCTTATGTAGTTGACTAGCCACCCACAAGGATGAGAAATAGCTGTTCAGTTGTGTTCCTTGTACCTGTAGGGGCTCAGAGGGGGAGAGTAACGTGTGTAGTGAAGCCATAGTGCCCACGGTTCAGGAGTGAGTACAGTTTGTGATCCCACCCCATCCCCCCAACCTCAAAAGACTACCAGAATACTAATCAGCCCACTCACTCACCCTCTCTGCTATTCACACTTAGACATACTTTGCCTCACCTCACTGCATCGTCAGCTTTGAAATGTAGAGATGAACAAATGCTTTTAGGTAAAGAGGTATTGAGGAAGTAGTATTTATATATGATATTTTGAAAAATTTGAGTGTATGTAATGCATTCTCATAATTATTTTTTTATTTTTATTTGCAGAAGTTTCTGATGTGTCATATTTATCTTTGATTTTAATTTGCCTCAAAAGTTGCAGAGAGTGAGGCAGAGTGGAGAAGAGACAGTGTGCTCTTAATACTAACACCTCCCCTATATTATATATTTCACGAGCCTGAAGGTTGTAATCTAATGGGTTCGGAGATTTTGTAACTCCTCTTCCTTAGTGAATTATTCTGAACATTACACCTTGGTATCCTCATCTTTGGTATTGATGCAGACTTTGTTTTTGTTAAGTCTTTCAGTCTGGTGGTCAGTTTTAGTTTATTCTTGCTCCTTCCAGATGATTTTATTCAGCTTAGGGAATACACCCTCATTAATCCCTTCAGTGCAACATGTCTTTTCTGAGCTGAATAAAGTCTTTTGAAAGTAGCAAAAATGGGATTTAAAAAAAAAAAAATCATCAGTGTTGGGGTTAATGACATGAATAGCCAATGAGAGAATGTTAAGGTGTAATGTGTAAAATAGATAGCTGAGGAACAGGTGCTAAGAACCATCCTGTGCCACTTAGAATACGACCCTGAGAAAAACAGTTGCCAGAGCTCGGTAAGAGTGGTATCCTCAGCCCCACTTCAGCTGTTTGAATCGGTTTTCCCTCCCTCCAAGCTCCTCAGTTGTAAAAGTTGATGAATTGGTGGTATACATTTTTCCTTGACCAGGGTATTGTAGTTCAGATTAACTCCCTCAGTCGAGTGATATACTTTTCTAGCCAGTTCTTGCTACTTCTAGGCAATTTTGTGTGGGGTGAGAAACAGCCTCCTTTACCCCCAGCACAACCTGATATCTCTCCCTAAGCTGAATAAAATTGCCTGGATATAGCAAGAATATAATAGAGAGTACATCATTAGATTGAAGGTATTAAAAAAAAAAAAAGTCTGATGGCCACTCAGTATGGATCTCGAATATTGCTTCTTTATACTGTATCAGAACATCCAGTAACTAAGGCTAGTTTTCAGGACTTAATGCATGAATACAGCGAATTAATCACAGGGAGAGATCCACAGTTTTGCTCTATTACTTCCTCACGGTATATAGGATGTGATTTTCTTGAGTATCATATTCATATAAGCTTAACCAGTTGTAGAGTTTGGTTTTCACAATTTTTCCTGCGTGGGTAAAGAGATTAACTACTTTTGCTTTCAACTTAGGGCTTGTTTTTGATGGTTTGTAAGTAATTAATTCTATCAGTACCGATGAGATATCTATAGCAATGAATATGACACTACTGAATATGTAGTATTTCCATCCATCTGGCCAGTCTGGAGATTTGGAATGCCTGTGATTGGCTGCAAAACTAAATCATTCCAGAAATAGTGGGCTGAATGCTAAGATTTTTTTTTTTCTCTCCCTCCATATTTATGCATGTCTTAAATTTGTTACTGTATTTTGAGGTGGTTCACACTGGAAATTTAATAATATAATACTGATGCTTTGACCATATCAAAAATAACCAATGCAGGCTAAACATGTAGCCTCCCTACTCTCGCCACTGCTTAGGTTTAAAGGTATTGAGAGGTTTATAGGAACTTCCAGATATCATTTGCATTTTTTCTATCACCATCAAATATGGAAAAAAAAAAAAAATCTAACACACTAGAAAGATATATTTTTGTGTGCTTCTCAGTACCTCTCCATTAACATACAGCAAAGATGATAGGCAGTGGACAACAGTATGTTTATCTAGTTTTTGTGTAACTGACAGCCTGCATGCTATTGCAGAAAAACATCTGAATCTTACACACTAGAAAGATATATTTTTGTGCACTGCTCAGTACTTTTGCATTAACATACAACAAAGATAATAGGCAGTGGACAACAGTGTGCTCATCCAGTTTATGTGTAATTGACAGCCTGCATGCCATCCCTTCAAGTTAAAATATTACCAATAATAACTTGTTAAAAAATCTTCAGATAATAAAAGAGCTTAACCAAGTACATGGAAATTTCCAAAATCTGATTATGCTTCATGACCATTTGGGATGTAACTAGTTCAGCAGCCAGTGGTAGGCTTTAATCTCCTTTATGTGGAACTTGGCTTATCCTGTAATACTGTTTAACCAGCAACTAATTTCCATTGCCAGTTCCAGCTTAAATACTGACCATCAGCTAGTAGTGTGGATTTAGTATGGCATTAACCCATTGAGCTTGGGGATGTCCTTTTTATTTTGTTCTTTCCATCTCATAGTAAATTTATTCAGCCTCAGATACACTTTTTGAACTGGAGAGGTTGGATGTAGTTTTAATAAACCCCATCAGTACAGGAGGCCTGTTAGAGTAAAATCATCTGGTAGCAGCAAGAAACTTTAAAAAATAATAATAACAATAAGGCATCTCCGAATTCATGGTACTTCTAATGTTGGCAGCATTGGATACTGTTTGCCTACATGGATGGATGGATGGATGGATGTTGCTACTGTGGTCTCTTGGCAACGAGGAGAGAAATTTCTCATATTTTGCCAGGGTTTAGTTCAGGAAGCTCTTCTTTTGGACTAAAGGCATCTATACATTTTGTTAGTGAAATTAGCAAACTCTGTTATCCTAATGATTAAATTTATCCTCCTCTGCAAAACATCCCCCGAAGTTGCCTTGTACGTTCCCCGTAAGTGCACGACAACTCACTCACTCCTTCCCTTACTGGCCGCAGGGGGACTCACTGCCTTTTTGTGTGCAGTAGTTTAGAATGTTTGTTACTAACATGGGTTGTGGATTTACTTGCAGTCTAACATCTATTCACTCACAAAAAGAAGATTGGCTTGATATGGCTTTGTGGTGGAGGTCCCATCTTTTAATTGGCTCTAAATCATTCTTGAATCAGTGTCTGGGAGTAAACTTACCTGTTTACTCTTAACTATCGTAGTAGTTTTTTCTCATGGTCAAAATTTAAAATGAATAAGACCTGATTGGAGGAGGAGGAGGAGGCCCCCATGTAGTCAATGGTGGTGAAAGTTTTACAACTGACTAACACCAGAGAGACGGAAAACAAACGACCTGACCCCCGTGTGTTTGTCTTGTTCTTGTCTGTCAGTGTCCACATTCCCGTTAGGCGCTCGTTCTTTCCTGCCAGACTGGCCTGCAAAACTCTGAGTGGTTTTATCCGAGGGTGAGTAATGCGCTTGTGTCCGTGTGCCGTCAAAAAAAAAAGAGTCCCTGGCACCATTCAGTTTTTTTATTTTGTTTTTGATATGTATATATTAGTAGTACAAACCCTTTGAATGGACTCAGATCCCATTACACCTAATAGCTCTGTCTTGATGCTGTCAGTCACTCTGTTACTTATGGTGAAAAGTAAAGAACAAATTGAATGGTGCAGTACAAAGTTCCACATGTTTTATTGAAGTGGCTGCCTCTTCCTTATACCCTGCTCTTATAAGATCCCCAGTTGTTCATTTGGTCAGACTCTCATCCTGAGAAGTGTATGTCTTGACTGTTGAATGGCTATACTTATATTTGATCTCCCTCTCCATTCTCCTAAGTCTGCCTTTGTGTGAACCATAGCTCGTGTAATGTCATTACAGTATGTTGTCCTAACATTCGTGCACTAACTGTATGATGTACTGCAGAAGTGAATAATAAAAACCTTATACATAACTTCCTTGTGCTAACACTTAGCGCCACCCACCCTCTGATAAACAGCAAAAATTCAGCTTATGGTTTGCTCTTTTGATATATATATACACATATATTGTGGTTTGCTTACCCTGCGACAAATTCAGTGGCAGTGTGTATGAGTAACTGTGAAAGTGCATAATGTTGCATTGCAAACCAAAACACTGAATTTGAAAACAGCACATTATACTGTACACACGGGACCCACAAGCAACTCGAGACAAGTTAGCAGGTAGATTGTAGGACACTGGACAGTACATAGGCTGTCTGACTCCTGTGTTGATCCAGCTAAAGCAAGTGGTAGAGTGCTTGGTGTAGCAGACTGCTTCTGCTGCTCGTGCAAGTACTGCTTGTAGTGCTGCCGCTGCTGATAACAGTTGAGCCCTTTCACTGCACCTGTTTGTCCTATGCTGACTCTTGGGCCTCCCCCTAGATTGTGGCAGCTCCTGTGCATGACATCTCAGTCACGGCCACCTTCTCGTTGAGCCATTGTTTATACACCGTAAGCTTCACAAGGGGTTTCTTATTGCTATATCCATAGTTTACCTGTAAGGGATTGAGTGATGTAGCTGTCACTACAGCTCTTGCTTAACATTAGTAGCATTGCTCCCTAAAGGGAGAATGACATAGTCTGTGGCTGAGAAGGGGGTGAGTGATGGCCTGTGTGTGTGTGTGTGTGTGTATGTGGCCTGTGATAACTCTGGTTGTCTTGTGACCACAGTGGCGTGGCTGCGGTACCACTGCTCCCTGGGGCCCCTGCCTCCTGTGCGGTGGGGGCCCCGGTGGACTCCCTGTCCCATGGCCACCCCTCGGCAGCCACTAACTCTCGACCTGCAAAAGGTCATTTCAAGTCAGCGTCCATTTCTGCGGGCACGGGTGCTGGTCCAGGCCGAGTGGATCTCTCGCCCATAGACCACCCCCTAGATCCTTTACGGTCAAGGTAGTATGTCTCAGTGTGGGCGCACACACCTCGTTGCTTCTCTGCCTGCCTCCTCCCTCTCCGTCCCACACCCGCACCCCCCATTGCCCACATTCTTCCTGCCTGTCCTTTCTGAGCATTGCATGGTGGCTTTTTGTGTCCGGGCATAGCTCAGCCACACACCATACATCTACACACTTGGTGGGTTCACCTACCTACACTTGTATCGCTAAAGGGTGGTGTGACGAACCTTCACTTCATTTTTGCATGACCTTTATTGTAGACCTGTTGCTTCCAGACTTAGGGAGGACCGTAAGAGAATGACGCTTAGGTAGTGTGCACTGGTATTGCTAGATGTTCTTAGTTAGTTGTATATTGTGGATTCAGATACAGTGTTGACACAGTGTAATATAACCCTTTTTTTCTTCCTCTGTTTCAATTTCACTCACTCTTTCTTTTTAATGGTCAGTGTGTGAAATAAGTCAGATTTTGAAAAATAGATTGACAGTTACTAACTCTTTTCATTCATTGTGTGTCACTTGTGTTTATTTTGTTAACAATAACGTGATGTTTTGAACTAACATTTACCAAGTTTGATTTCTGATAGCCTGCACTGTTTGCTTACCTGTCCTCCACAACCCTTACAGCTCGTCGAACAAAACCCCTGTTTCCCCTGTCTCCACCAACCGCAACCCCTTCCCCCGCAACCACACTAGCCGATCAACGTTCCACAGCGGACAGAATCGGCGGAATAATAACACGTATGGAGGTGTCGGGGGAGGTCCCTTTGCCACCCAGGACACCAGTGTTCTCTCCTCAGCCAGCAGGACAAGCTTTTTCTCCAAGCTCTCCTCCAAGTTCTCTAAACGGTGAGTGGTGGAGCAAGCCATTCAGGCCTCTGCTTGATTTCAGTGCTTTATGCAGTGATCCCTCTGCTAGCTTGGGTTATGCTATATAACATTAAAATCTGTTAACTCCTTCAATATGGTAACATCTTGTGTTTAATTCTTGCAGGCACCACATGATTTTGCTAAGCATAGGAAAAGTTTTGCAGACTGGAGGAGTCTGGTATTGCTTTCACTAACTCCTTCACTTTGTGAGATTCAAGCTGAATATAAATTGTATGGAGGTTGCAAGAACTTTTTATAATAGGTGTTATCATATTGAGGAGTTAAATAGTGAAAACAAGTGTCATGGGATAGAACTCATTGGTATGTCTCTGCAAATCTTCTAGTCAGTGGAATGTTGATGCACATGTAAGTTTTAGTTAATGGAGGGTTTACTGCACTTGGTTCATTTGATATACTGTAAAGAGTAGTTTGTGTCCCCATACTTAAGGGGTAGTATACAGCTTAGTTTTGTATTAGTATTCTATTTGTTTCAGTAGATATTTGTGAACTGGCAGCTCATGCACATGCCTTAACATAGGTACAGCATTTGGGCTGTTTTTAATATTACTGTACTATTTTTATATTTGGAAGTAAATGTGAAAGTATGCACTTATCAGTTTTGTGTAAGTAATCTTTTAGCTTTATTTTTCTGAAGTTACTGATTTTTCTGAAGTTACTGAAGTTATTTAGTAATCGATTTTATTTATGCTGCTCTCTGATGCCTTGAAAGCTGGCTGGAATACAGATATTGCATGGCAATCAGTGTTAGTGAGGGAGTGAGTGTACAGGCCATGGTACATGCCTCTGTTACCCCACCACTCTCAGGGATGTATTGTCTGTCATGTACATAGGAGGCTGTCTGGCACGTCTTCCTTATCTGTTCATATTACGTAGTATACATTAATGTACTCTTGTATGTTATTTATATCTTTGGTGCTGAAGAGGGACACCTTCACATGGCGGCACTGATATAACTTAGGAGTATGTATGTATATAAATGTCCCTTACCTCCCACCTTGTCCCCTAAAAGGAGGATGGTGGACCATAGAAGGGCAGCTTCAGCCTTAGTTCATTGGGTTCTCATCTAGGTGAACAGTGTGGCTAGAAGAACAACAACAGTCTTGTTTATGTAGACGTAGTTTATATAAATATCATAGGTGGGAATATTAATGTACAATGTGTAGATAGAAACTGATAAGGAAGAGGTGGCAGAAAGCCTCCTAAACCAGTGAGAATATGACCCTCCTTCTTTACAGTGTGGTGGGATCACTTTTGGTTTCCTATGTAACATTTTAAGGGACATGAAAAACCTATTATTTTATAAGTTTTGTATGGTTTGATTGACATTTTCCGTTCAGCATGATTTTCAAGCAACTTCCAAATCATTAAAATGTATTCATAATAGTTAGTATTGATAAGGCTGTTATGAAGGATAACTAGAAAATATTCATGGCAATTAGGAAATTTACTTAGAGAAGTGTACTGTACAATCTTTTTGTTATAAACTATTATTTTTCATTATTCCAGTGAGCTTTGTTGTTGTTACAGTATTTGTATTTAAGCGTCTTAGAGCAAGTTTCTGCATGTTTGTTTGATTTTTCGCTTTGTTTCAACTTTCAGCCCCCTGGAAACGCCACCTAGGCAAGCTGCTAGGTACGTTGTTGGTAGCCGAGCCTCCGTGTGTCCCTCCTCACCACATCTATTGTCTCCTTTGGGAGACATTGATATTGGGGATAGCTTATATGGGATGACAGGCCCTCCTTACTTGATGTTTAATGATGGCTTAGAAAAAACTGTTGGAAGTTAGAAAATTTAAATGACGGCTTAATTGTGGCTCATGATACAAGATTTGCGTAAGATAAGTGAATTTATAATAATTGTAATAATAATTAATTATGAGGATAATTTCATAGTAATGTACTTAATCATAAGTAATGTTCAGTGAAATTTAATCTGCAAAATAATGAAAGAAGTTAATGTTAAACCTTAAATGAGGAGTACTTGTTGAGTTACCAGTAATACTTCATGAAGGTAAAATTCTTGACCTTTAGAACATCCCTGGCTTGCTATCCAGTGAACCACCACCACCTGAAATTGGGGTTTGGACTTAAAAATTATCACTGTTAGGATCCTATGGTGTTTCGTTGCCTGGCTTCTTAAATACTGATAGGAATGAACAGTAATGGGTTTTGTTCAGTCATGGTGATCCTGGAATTTACAACTATAGTTTGGTTTTTCGTTTTTTTCTGGGAGACTGTAGTGCCTTGTCCATAGCGATAACTATTTCATCGTTCACCTTATGTGTCTGGTATGTAATCCATATCTGATATCAGTGCACTTCAAATCATTAAGATACTGTGATGGGGAATGTTGAGATGTATGCTAATTAGGTGGCTGAGGAAGATGCATTGCTAAGTCACCAAAACCCACCAGAACAGCGACCCTTATATTTCTGAGAGCATAGGGAGGAGGGAGAGAGAATTTTGATGTTCATACTCTTATTCCTTGAGGACTTAACATTCACAGTTTTTAGCCAGATATATTCTGCTGTAGGGTGGGAAAGGAGGTCTAGATGATGATGATGAATATTATAGATGTATAGTTTCTAAAAATGAGATTTCCAAGCCTAATTATGGGATGAGGTATTTTCCTGGAAACTTGGAGTGGCCAGGCATATTTCAGTACCATCATGGCCACCCCTGGGACTACTACACCACTAGCTAAATGATATTGTAAGCATTTTGTGCATGACTTTTTTTTTTTTTTTTTTTTTTTTTTTTTTTTTTAAGATAGTGTTTTAACTGATGATAGTTGGTAAGTGTGTAGAGTGTGACGGTTAGCTGGCTGTATATGAGTTGTATCCCTGGTAAGTGTGGGCCATAATACTGATAATTGTCTAAGTTATGGTAACATCATGTTAGAGTTGAGTTTTGTCCAGCTCTCTTCATCATACTTTCAAACAGGGTAGGCGAGGTGTTGGAACACTTCTGATTTTGTGTACTTTTTTTCCCCATGCAAATTATATTATTTGGATTGCATTGTATCTGTTACAGCAGAATGGTTGAGACACATTGGTTATGGTGTGATGTATTAGCTGCATTGCAGTATATTTCCTCTGCTTATCTCAGACTAATTTTACAAGTATGAGGGGTGAGGATGATGATGAATGTTGAGGGAGTGATTGTGTAGTGTAGTTTCTGTGACACTCTTTGTTTCTTTTTTTGGCCATACCCATACCTTTGTAATACAGGGCTCACTCCAAGTACGTGGAATGCTGTTAATATAAAAATAATGAAAAAAGCAAAAGGAGGTTAGAAAATTTAAAGGTCACAAAAACATTAACAACTGGAAACAATTACTGGTTTAATAAAAAGGGGGGGAGGGGAGAACACAATCAGAAAGAGAAAGAAGAAAGCAAAGTACTACTGCTTCTTTAAGGAAAGTTTATACTGTACTTAAAGTATTTCTTAAGCTCAGTGCGGATTTTACGTAGGAAATGGTATGGCACAGGCGCACTACCATCACCACATCACGCTCATTTTTCACTTCATTACTCACAGTGACATAATAAATTTGTGGACTGAATATTTTTGGAACATTTTGTGGTGTATAAGCAGTAATTTGGTCTGTTAACATTAGTACAATCTTAATAAACTATGGAAGAGTTGGTGAAGAACAGCAGCACAACCATGAGTGTGCTGCCGTGACAACCCCCACACCACTCTACACCAGTGCAGATTTGCTCTGTACTTCTTTCTTTTTAACTTGGCCCAAGTATTTGTCCTTTTGCAGCATATTTCCCATAGCTCAGTGGCAGAATATGACCGTACTGTGGCTCTACATATTTCCCATAGTACATCTTCATTTCTAGTATTATGTTCTTGCATTAAACTCCTATTATACCTTAGCATTGAAGATGGAGAGATATCAGTTTTGGGCCTCATCATCAAAGCACACTGTTTTTTACATAATTTATTAGAGAACTTACTAGTAGTTGCTCATATAAAATTTTTAATCTCATAATTCTCAAAAAGTTTATACCTAATTTATCTGATTTTCTGCTATGAATGCATAATCTGTAAAGATTGTACACCTTAAAATGATACTGCAGACTCAGTGAGCTAATATGATGAATACCCTCAATAAACAGAGATCCCGCACTCATTGTCAGACATACACTGCTGGTCCCCATATGCCAGACAGCCCCTTAATGTATGCTTTAGTGAATTTGGCTTGGAAGGTGCCACTTCCACAACTTTAATATATCATGCTTGTGTGAAATTTAATGAGGCTTAGTTATGAAGAAAGAATGAGCCTCCTTGGGTATTAGTTAAATCAACCCTTTGCCATCAACAGAGCTGAAAGGGGTTTGTGATCTTTGTCATGTTATGATCACTATATATTGTCATAAAGAGTTGATGTATATACTCCTGGACCTAGATCCTCAGCTTTCTTCATGCCTACACTCTAATGCCAAATTTTTGTTTACTTCTGTTGTCATATGATGTGTTAGATAATGTTTTAAGTCTCATACGATGCTGGTGGAGCTCTAGAAGATGAAGGAAAATAATGTCAAGGTTAGCAAGGGATTTTTTAGTGGTGGCATTGGTGGCAACATTATAGCATATCTGTTCAAAGCCAACATGGATTCCTAACGTCTTTCAACCACCATATGTAGTCAGGTTGGATGGTCAGTTTGACTAGCAACCAAGGAGACTCATTCCTACTTCATGACAATGGCTCATCAAATTTCATGCAACCACATCTTGATTATTTAATATGGGAGGGTGGCCCAGTTCTGTTGGGAGAAAATAAGCAGCCTATAGAGGTGATGGGTTCAGGGTACCTCTTCCCACACAGTATAACAGGGTGGAAGATAAACTATTTTGAGGGTAGTCTATGCCATTTTGGTAGATCCATTGGTATTTTCATTGGTATTTTCTAATGTCTGAATTGTTGGATGATGATTGAATTGTAGTAGTAGTAGTTGTTCCCCAGGCAGTCTGGCCGAACAGTCCCGAGTCCCTGAGGGAGGCCACGGCCGAGACCAGGCTTTCCAACAGAGCTGTCAAGGAGTGTATGTTGTGTTGTTGGCATAGGCGATTGTGTGCAATGCAGTCTTCCACAGTGTGCTTAATAGTATGGGGTGCTGTGTTACATCCTGGACAGGCATCAGCGACGGAGTCATCCAGCCTCTTCTGATAACTTAAGAGGGCTGGATGGTGCCCACATCTCAGCCTGGCCAGGTGGACCCTGTCCTCATGAGGGAGATAGGATTCAGAAGGATGGATATCAGGAAGGCCGTGCTTGCAGCTGTGTGTTGTCTTTAAGTGACTGAATGGAGCGGCGAGTGATTTGTGTACGGATGTGCTTCTGGAAGCTGGTGTGAGACGGGTGAGGGAGGAGAGATGACAGAATTTGTGTATGATATTGTGTGCTGGGTGTTGTTTTGATGTTCCTTGGTGTGTGTGTGGATGTGCTGCCATGTAGTGTAGTGGATTTGTGGAGGCTGCAACGAGAATTTGGGTGACTCTCATGTCTGAATGATCCTTGACATTGAGGACTTTGGTCTGTGGGTGTAGTAGCTGTGCAGCCTGTGATTATTTTTAGGGCCTTGTTCTGTATGGTCTGTAGAGTGTTTTAGTGAGGTTAGGAGCCCAAGCAGGGCTTACATAATTCATCACTGAAAGCATATATTGTTTGTATACTGTGTTGGTGGTTTCTTTGTTGTGTCCAGTTAAAAGGGCTAAACGCCATAGCTGGAGATTATACGTTTCCACCATTACTTCAAATACACCCATTGCTTCCGTTTGGAAACGTATACGCAAAATAGCCGGTAAACATCTTCCCATGCCTTCCCCTGTCCTCCATTTGGATGGGGAATCAGTCGCAGATGCTCGTTTAGTTGCTAATGGCTTAGGTCTTCATTTTAGTAATGTTAGTAACGGTTCTCATCTCTCACCTGAATTCCATGCCCTTAAAACTGCTACTGAATGTACACCAGTTGTCTTCCAGCTGTCGTCTAGTCAGTCGTATAATGCGCCTTTCACTCTCCATGAATTGTCCTCAGCCCTTCGTCTTTGTAAGAACACTTGCGAGGGTCCTGATGGCATACACTATAATATGCTCCGTCACCTTTCCCCCCAGGCCCTGGCCCTATTATTAATCATATATAATCGTATCTGGACAGAGGGTGTCTTTCCTCCCTCTTTTCGAAATGCTGTCATTCTCCCATTTCTTAAGCCAGGAAAGCAAGGCCATGCTCCTCAAGATTATCACCCCATTGCTCTTACTAGTTGTCTTTGCAAATTATTCGAGCGTATGATAAATCATCGTCTTATGTGGCTTCTAGAATCCAAACAACTTTTGTCCCCTTCACAGTTTGGCTTTCGTAAAGCTCGCGGTACCTTAACTCCCCTCCTAAATCTGGAGACATATATCCGCTCAGCTTTTGTCACTCGGCAATCTGTGATCGCAGTGTTCTTTGACCTTGAGAAGGCTTATGACACAGCTTGGTGCTATCATATTTTACGCACAGTTCGATCTTGTGGGATTGATGGTAACCTTGGGGTTTTCTTAAAGAATTTTCTATCATCCCGTTTCTTTAGAGTCTGTGTTCAGCATACTTATTCAGATCCCCTCCCACAATATGAAGGTGTCCCCCAAGGCAGTGTTCTTAGCACTACTCTCTTTTTATTGGCAATTAATGGGATTGTATCCTGCCTCCCAGTTGGTGTCCGCTCTTCTTTATATGTAGATGATTTTGCAATATATGCCTCAAATTCTGACATCTCTGCCCTTGGTGCTCTCATTCAACGTGCGGTTTCTGCTGCCTCAGAATGGGCTACTTCTCATGGCTTTCGGTTCTCTCCTCTTAAGTCTCATGCTATTACTTTTACTCGCTCACATCTTATTTCCCAACCAACTCTTTTTCTCTATGGCTCTCCTCTCCTGTACAAAACCTCTGCTTCCTTTCTTGGCCTTCTTTTCGATTCCCGTCTCACTTGGAAGGATCATATTGCCTCCTTGAAAATCTCAGCCTTGCAACGCCTCCGTCTCTTACAAACTTTGTCTCATGTGTCGTGGGGTGCTGATCGGGCTACTCTCCTTCGGCTCCATATTGTTCTCGTTCTCTCCAAACTTGATTATGCTTGCCAAGTTTATTCTTCCGCTTCAGACACCGTCCTCCAACAACTTGATTCTGTGCATCATCACGGTCTCCGTCTGGCACTTGGCGCTTTTAAATCCTCCCCAGTTGAGAGTCTGTATGCTGAATCAGGAGTTCCATCACTTTTCCGCCGTCGTGCTCTACTTTCTCTTCGTACTTATGCTAAGTTGCACTGTTTTCCTCATACTCCTTCTCTACTTCCTCCCGCTCCTGACTTAGACATGTTTTCCAATCCCAGAACCAGACCACCTTTTGCAATTCGAGCTCGTACTCTCCTCTCGCATTCTTCTCTTGCTATTAGTAATGTTTTTTCTTACCGCACATGTCTTTTTTCCCCCCTGGCTACTTCTACGACCTCACATTTGTTCTTCCATTTTCCCCTATTCCAAGTCCAATTCTTCTTCATTCATTCTCCGTGCTCGGTTTTCTGACCATCTCTCCCGCCATTCCTCTGCAGTTCCTATATACACTGATGGTTCAAAAACCCCGGAGGGTGTTGGCTTCGCGATCCTCTTTCCTGACACCTTTTATCATTTTAGTCTTCCTACCTATGCAAGTGTTCTAACAGCAGAGTTATATGCCCTCTGGTTTGCGTTGCGGTATATTTGTCGTGCCTCCTCTCCCTCATTTGTAATATTCTCTGATTCATATAGTGCGCTATCCCTTCTTCAGTCACCTTCTGCTTCTCATCCTTTAGTCCTTCGTATCTTGGAATGGTTGTTCCGTATCTCCTCTCGTCATAAAACAGTCCAGTTCTGTTGGGTTCCAGGACATGTGGGCATCGCGGGCAATGAACGTGCTGATCAGTTGGCTCGCATGGCTGTTGCCAAAGATGCCTCTCCTTCCTTCCTCATTCCAGTCTCTGATTTTCTTCCTGCCCTAACTTCCTTCCTTCAGCACCGGTGGCAGTCATGCTGGGACTCTATCACTAATAATAAACTACGTGTTGTTAAACCATCTATTTCTCCTTGGCTAACCCCTTACCACCGTAATAGGAGATGGGAGACTGCTTTAGCTCGTCTTAGAATTGGTCATACTAGACTTACCCACTCATATTTGATGTCTGGTGGTCACCCTCCCCTCTGTACGCATTGCAATACCATTCTCTCTATACGTCATATTTTCCTCAACTGTCCTCTTTACACTGTACAGCGACGTATTTTCTTTCCTTTTTTTGTCTTCCCTCCAGCGTCCTCCCCTCCTTTCAGATTTTCTCCGAGAATCATCATATTTTTCCTGTCATAATATTATGTCCTTCCTTACCTCTATTGGTCTTCTTTCCGACATCTAGCTCCGTTCCTGACGTCACTAACCCCATCTGTGATATGATATACCTTTTCCATTGACCCAATTTCTTCACAATGCCGTGTCTGTATTTCCGGCCCGACCAGCATACATAACTTGTAGCCGATGATCTGGCTTTGTGCTGGATTTTGGCACTAGGTACCTATTGTTCTTCTTCTTCTTTGTTGTGTCCAGATGTTGTATGGACAAGTGACCTCAAGGCATTCAGTCTTGGTGTTAATTTTTATTTGATGTTTATACAACTCGGGTGCCAAACAAGTTGGGAAAAGGACTGGATGATGATTCTTTGGTGAGTTTTATCGTGGGGGACACATGCTTAAAGAATCAAGTATGTATTTAAGACGAAAACGAAAACGAAAACGAAAACTAATATACACAAAACCCTTGGTGAAGTCACATCAAAGTGTAATCTCTAGTCCTAAATATTCTTAGCGTTACCTTTGTGTTCCCCTGTGGTTACAGTAAAAGTTATCAGAATTTGACTTTGAGGGAGCACTGTTAAGAAATTGACTTTGAGAGAGCACTGTTAATCAAAGTTGGTGGAGGCAGGATTCCAGGGGTTTGAATGGTGAGTGAGGTTGTGGCCCATTTTATTGGACATAGTGCACTTAGAATCCGCCCCCCCTTTCCCCCCCCTTTCCCCCCCCCCCTGGACCCAACCATGCCCCAATTTTAGGAGGGAAAAAATGCTCAAATGATGATGTGTAGTAGGTGATGTGAAGCATATCATGAAAGAAAAACATACATCTTACATCATCTAATCCTATTTTTCCTTGAGGAGTGTAGGAGCCCAGTCAGTCCTGACATTTAAGACAAGAGTGACCAGCTTCACTCATCCCTGAGTGGCATTACATGAGCAATAAACCTCAATCACCCCTTGGATATAAACCTACACAGGCTCAGTCCGACTGCAGTGCCCTAATTTCCCACTAAACCACCAGTCGCCACAAGTTGGTTATATGGTTACCACCCAGCATAGTAAATGGCTTCCTGGTGTATAGGAAACCATTTGGCTTGTCACCCAGTGTAGAGTCTCTCATAGACAGAAGACAAGAGGAAAGAATGAAGGAAAAAAGAAGAGGAAGGAAGGAAGAGAGGAAAGAGTAGTCACCCGAGTGCAGCACTACATCAGGTGAGTGGATGGGGAGCATCCCCACCTACCACTAAAGAAAATGTTAGAAAATATGTACAGATAATTAGGCTTGTGAGATTAAGCCAGAATTCCAGGGCCTCAGATGGTTAGTGAATGTCTGGCCCATTTCACTTGGCATGTCAGTAATTCCTTTGTTGGGCTTCCACTTTGCATTCTGGATCCTGCCACACCTCATCCTTAGGTGGGGGAAAAAAAAAAGAGGTCAAGATGATAATGAATGATTATATATTTGGATGACAAGAATGGATGAAAGGGCGCTAGGTTGTTGTGAGATGAGAGGTATGTGACTGAAGGCTTGCAGTTTGTTTGGTGTTAGCTGGGATGTGTGTTTGGTGTTTGACAAGAGAAAGGTGTATTTGGTGTGTGGTGAGATGGAGTGATGTGTTTGGTGTGAGGTGAGACGGAGTTATGTTTGGTTTGAAGTGAGAAAGGTGATTAGATACTGTATTGAAATAGTCATTGGTTTGACCCCTTCAGTACAAGCATTCTGTGTAAAATAATTAGGTGGTTGCAGGAATAGTAATATAAAATAGGTAGAACACAAAGAACTAGAGATTACTGCTAGCTCTTTCAGAGTGAGAGGCCATTCTAAATGACATCATACTGAAAGATGTAATAATAGCTACTGTATTTAGAAAAGAATGTGTGTAGTTTAAGAGAAAATATATAGATAAGTAATGAAAGTAGTTTAATAAGTTTCCATTTTATATATATACATATATATATTATATAACTTTCATGAATAATAATTGGCGATGTTATGCTGTGAAGCTTCAGTTTTTATGTATATTTTGCAAAGTGTTAAGAAAGAATAATAGAAATAATAAAGGAACCTGGAGACAGTATGATGAATATAAATGGAGTGTGTAACATGATGTCAGTACCAGGAACTATTGCCCTTGTTCCTTATTATAATAAAGACCCCTCATTATGTAATACTGTAAAAGCTGATTATATTAGCCTTCATCTATCCAGTGAAGCACATTAATCTACATTTGTTACTGCTAGATCTTGCTGTTCAGATTAGGGGTAACATTTTGCAGTGAAGGGGTTAGGGTTGAGGGTATATTTAACGCCCCCTAGTGAAAAAACCCGTGGCCAGTAAATTGTCTGTTACTAGCAAATGTAAAGCATAGAATAATCCCCAGATTGAGATGGATGTTAAGGTACTGATGATTGCAGCTCTTCTCTGGCATGAATGTGATGTGATGTGATGTATGTGAATGTTGTTTTGTGTGTTGTGATAGGTTGGTGATGTGATTTATGTGAATGTTGTTGTACCATGTGTGTGGTGATAAGTTTTGTGGCCTAAAATTGTGAAAATGCCAGAGTTTTAGTTATTTATCTCCTCTCCAACAGCCCCTCGGTGAATAATGATGAGCAAGTGAAGCCTCGGTCATTGCGCTTCACCTGGAGCATGAAAACCACATCTTCGCGTGACCCCAATGACATCATGGCCGAGATTCGCAAGGTAGACCAACCCCAGCACCATGAATAGCAACGACAAGTAATCCAACCCCTGCATGTCCTGCTTTAACACACTGTCTTCATGCTAGCAGCTATCTCCCTCAAGTTGCCTCCACCCCACGACCATCATCCCACCACGCCCCACCCTCCCTTCCCCTTGCCACCACGGGCCCTCACTTCTCTTCCTCCATACCAGCTCCTTACTAATGCTCCTTCATTACATCACATTACTGTATGTCAACTCTACTGTTGCTCCAATTTGTTTGACTGGCTCACTTGTCACTCCCACTCCTTCCTCATATTACATCTACTCTTCTTTGCAGCTTCCTCTTTTGTTATACTGGCTTACCTCTCATTCTAGCACTATAGTATGCCTTACTGTCATTATTCATTACCCTTCATTCTTCACTGCTTCTCCCAAACTTTGATCACTTTCCATTTTCCTTCAGTACACCGTAGTACCTTACCTTACTGCCCTTATTCCTTCATTTTGTCTCCTTACATTTGGTAATTGCCTTTGCCTGACCTAATTTCCTTTCATCACTACTGTAATTCTTTCAATACTTCTTTCTTCCTCTCTTCCACTCTACTGCTTTGAAAGTATTTTTCTCTTCATCTGGTCTTTGCTTTACTCATTCTCCATCATTACATCCCATAACGTCTGCCTTGTTCTGTCCATACTCCTCATTGCATTTCTGCTAGTTATTGATTTTCTTTAGCATATGTCTCTTCTCTCATCTTTGCCTCATGCTTGATACTCATGTCTTCATGTTATCCTCAGGCCTAATTTGTATCCTCCAGTGTCTCTTGAAGTTACTCTCATATATCAGTTTTATCTGGTAGTACCTCTTGAAACTCTTACTTGAGCTCTGTTTGTCTTGGATTTCCTAGTGTGTTTGCCTCATATTTCTGCAAATTTTCACATTATCCACACAAACTCTTCCTTGACTCTCACTCCACTTAACTTCCAACCTTAGCCTTAAGAATCTTCATAAACCTCCTCTTAGTAGTTATCCTCACCTGTAGTTACTTGAGTATTCAAACTTTTTCATTGGATGATGACTGAATGAATGAATGAGACGTTTTGTAAGTTTTCACATTTCGTACGTTTTTATTCCATTTTTTCTTCCTTGGTGTCTCACATGTGTACTCAGTCCTAATTCTCTCTCATACTCTGCTGTTCACACCTGGCCCACTCACCTTCGTCACTTGTCTCTGCACGTAACTGTTTTAACATTAATATTTTTTCTTAATTCTTATTTTCTTACAGATTGCTCCCTATTCCATGTTTCATTCCTCTCGTTTCCTCCAGTTTCCTATTGACCATGACATAGTCAGCACAACCTTAATGCTTTTGTCTGATCTCCTGTCATATATACTGTTGCCAGTCTCTTTTTGCCACAAATCATACATAATCCACATCATGATTGGTAACATTGTCATTAGTGCTGGAGAGGGACTCCTTCATGCAGTGGCACTGATATAACTGGAGCCCCACAGCTTCTTCAACTCCCCTGTCCTCTGAAAGGAGGTTAATGAACTTCAGGGGAAGGGCAGCTTCTTCCTTCAGGCCACCAGGTTCATTTTCAGCTGGGTCTGAGGCCATAACAACAAGACAGCATCATTGGTCACCATATCCACTAATGTTTCCATCTCTGTCTTTTATCGTATTAATGCCTTGCCGTTCATATCCCATCTTTATCTTTTCCAGTCTCTTTCTGTTTTAACTTCTCTTCTTGACTGTTTTCCCACCCAGTCATACAGTGCCATCTTTATCCTCTCATATTTCTACTTCATCATCCCCCCTCCCCCCCCCTCATATTTCTCTTCATGGATTCTGTTCCATCCTGTCTGTGGTTTCTGTTATTTCTCTTCTTGACCTATATCCCACCCTGTCATTTTCCTCCTTAAACACCCTCCTGGCTCCATTCCCCCCCCCCACCCACCCCACCCCACCCCACTCCCCATGCCCCCTTCCCTACTCTACCTCCACTAGGCAAAGTCCCTCCAATAGATCACAATGTTGGACAGCCTCGGAGCCCAACCTCTTACCACCCATATATGAGTTTCTTTCACTTCCCAATGTTATAAAGCTAACCACCACAGCTGATTTTTTTGGCTAGTGGCTCCGCTTCAACTTAGAGCGTTTGATATCATGAGAAGAACTGATCCATTGTTTTTTGTCTCGAGTTTTCTGCGCCCCGTTTGACTTTATTTTCTACAGTGGCTTTTGCATCAAGAGAGCTAATCCAATTTTTGACGAGGCATCCTCTCATGTTCTGTTATCCTCTTTTTCTTTGAGTTTTTATTGTTTCCTCTGACTTTTCACATTGTTTACTGTCAAATAAGGTTATGAGGAAAGTAAAGCAGGCTGTTAGATGGGTGTATTATCAGTAAAGTGTTGGAAATTTTTGGAATTGTGCCTTTGGTCAGTTATATTTTTAAATCATTGCATATGCATGGTCTTTAATTTCTTGTGAAGGTACATAATTTAATTCATTGGCCTGATACATGGTCATATTTATTTTTTGCATGTAATTCCTCAGCAGAAGGTCCCGAATCTTGGTATGTTTTGTTGGACTAGCCTGACTGTAGAGAGATAGCTTCTGTATCAGGACAGTGTCTTGTATTTGTACTGTAAGTGTGATTTCAGAATGAGTAATTTACATATTTTGTTTTGGCATTGTTAACTTTTTGCATCAAAATGGTTTGCTTGAGTGATATTCTAATGAAAGCATGGGAAGTTAGAATTAACATACAAATGGTCAAATTTGTACTTGTAATAATTTATGGTTGTGCAATTCTCCCTTCTGTTCCAGGTGTTAGATGCAAACAACTGTGATTATGAGCAGCGAGAAAAGTTCTTGCTTCTCTGTGTCCATGGAGACCCCAACACAGACTCCTTAGTGCAGTGGGAGATTGAGGTGGGTTGGTGTCTTACTTCCTTTTGGAGCTGTATTATTAAAACAGTGCCTGAAGGTGTGGACAAGTCCCTAGTTTACAATGATAACTTCAGAATAAGAAATATGACATTTCTGTCATTGCATACTATACTTTGTATGTGGAATGCAAGCTGATAGATTTAACCATTACAAAAGTTTGATAAATATAGTTCAGATATGAGAGGCTCACTTAAAAGTTTGCTCTCTCACATTTTACTATAGGGCCCTTTTTTAAAGTGCAGTTGTGAAAGATGGTATGAAGGAGAAAGTAGGGGTAACATATGCTTTGTGAATGTTTAGTTTTGCCTTAATGCGTCCGTAATAACTAGCCATTTAGAGGGAAAAGAAGTCCCTTGTATAGGAAATACTGAGCTAGTTGCAACATAAGTTCTGGGAGGTGGAGATACTGTATTCTTGTGCCAGTAAAATCACAGGTGTCCAGCATCTTATTCTCACTCTTTATAGTCTTTTACAGCACCAAGTAGTAAATAAATTATTCCTCTCTCCTATCCCAAGGAAGAAAGCAGGAAAGCCAAGATGCTTTGATTTATTAGAGCTTATCATAGTTCTTAATACATTTTCAATAACAGTACTCAGTTAATAATAATTGTCTTACATATGTAATTTCTTTACCAGGTATGTAAGTTGCCAAGACTTAGCTTGAATGGTGTTCGGTTCAAGAGGATATCAGGAACATCTATTGGGTTTAAGAACATTGCCAGCAAGATTGCCAATGAACTAAAACTGTGACTACAAGGAGACTTTGAATTAGGAGATTCTCTAGTGGAAGTCCCACTTGGGCACCACACAGCCTAAGTGTGAGTTCTCTTCAGGTCAAAATCAGAGGTGTCTGACCAGTGATGTGTCTGGGTCACACAATTTTGTTAAAAGATTCAGGGAATTAAAACATATTCCGAAATGTGCCTAACATCCATCTGAATTCTTTTGGTTATGCGTTAATGTAGAAACTTTATGATATTAAAAGTATTTACAAGAAATGTTGGCACAGATAGTTTCGGAGGTGTTTTCAATATGCATTTTTGTGCTTTGACCTGGACTTGTTTTATCAGGCCCTCTACCAAGCTCACCTGAAATTTAATTAAGAAGCTCACCCATGGAAACGTTCCCAGGCCTCTCGTGAAGCACCTTGGGCTTGTCGGCTTCCTACCCTCCCTCTCCAGGTGCACTGTGGACCTTCGCTGCTCCCAATACACTTGCCTTGAGGAATTAATCATGGCCACAGGACTTGTTTGCATATAATGAACTAAGCTTTCTTGACTCTTTAACCTGTGAATGAAAACTATATATATCTGTGATATACCTATATATAGTGTTATATATTATACAGACATAATATATAAATGCATATATATGTATATCATGAATCAGTTGCTGGTAGCAAAGTGTGATACCTGAAATGAAGCGTATTTGAAGAATTTGTGAAGAACTTCAACTAAGTGTCTTAGTACTTACTGGGGTGCAGCAGCACTGGCCAGGTGGAGTGGTTGTGGTAGTGTGGTGGCACACCATAACTGAGCTTATGGTAGTGTGGTGGAGCATCACAACACTGGCCAGGGTGGTGTGGCGGAACGTCAACACTGGGCCACGCAACCAGTGAGGCCAGACCCACCATATCATGTATCCTCCTGTGTCAGCCTCACCTCACCTGGGACCTTCTCATCCCTATGTGTTGCACTCGCAAGCAGATCAGTAAGAGGTCCCAACCCAACTGTTGACCTTGTTTTCTTATGTAAATACTTTGGCTGTAGGACTACAAAATTAAAAGTTGCCCAGTTTTGTTATGTATAACCTATAGGATGAAGTTGGTGATTTGAATATTGATATGTACAGTATTGTAAAGATTTGGTCACTAGCTGACTGCGAACATAACCCTAATCCTGGTTACAGAACTCTAGTGTGCGACGTGTAGCATGAGCAGAGCTTCACTCCCAGTTGACCCACCCACTTCTGTAGAAACCAAAGACTGGGACTTCACTTCTGTTGTGCCTGGGTTATATAAACTTATTGAGGAGTAGTGCGTTGCGAGTTTGAGCCAACTGTCGAGATTTTTTTTTTTTTTTCTGCCATATGCCCCACCTAGCCTTGTATATTTACAGACCCCTTGTTGTAAATGATGTAGTCTTTTTGATTGGTCATACATCGATACCACTCTTGATTTTTATTTTTATTTCTTTACTATATTGCATACCAATAATCATCTATTCCTCTGATTCACTGCTTACTTCATCTCCAAAGCACCTTGAGCTAATTATCTCATCTGAAGCTCCCTCCTATGCATTCTCTCCCCTCCCCCTTTCCTCCTTTTTCCTCTCCCCCTTTCCTCCTTTTTCCTCTCCCCCTCCCTCTTTCCTCCTTTTTTCTCTCCCCGTCCCCCTTTCCTCCCCTTGTCTCTTCCTCTTCCTCCTGTGACACTGAGCCTTCAGCCTGCCCTGCCTGATGTAGGCCTGAGGATCTGGAGGTTTCATGCTCATATCCTGCTTTTATTTCTCATTCATTGTGTAGATATATTTACCCTGCATTGTCATTGTCATTTTATTTTGAAATTGCTATAATCATATTTCATCTTGGTTAGACGTTCTAGTGGTGGCAGTTAGGTCATTGATTTTAAAAACTTCTTTTGGGGATTATAATCATGTAAATTTATAGCTGCTACTGTTTAATAAACTCATGAAATGATAATGTATGGACCATATAGCAACAGTTTTTCCCAACAAAACCTTTGGTTTTATCGTTTTCTTCCAAAATCAGATGAAAATTATTCCATACCAGGCATTATACTGCTGGTAACCTGAGCAATATTGGGGTTGTTTGTATGGCAGACCAAATCAAATAAAGGTGAATTTTTATAAATAAAGTCTCATGAACCTGTTGGTACTCAGGCCTGGTCACAGCGCCCACCCCACCATGGTCACCTCAACAACCGCAAAAGACGATCTTTCTTCTTCGATTTATCAATTTTTTTAACAAGGTTTATTTAATAATGCTGCTGCATATGTTCATTCCTGTAACTACCTGTGTACATACTCAACTAGTAGCCCTTGAAATACAGTGACAGTTCACATAATATTTGAGTTTATTTACATTCCTTATCAGCAGAAAAGGCTCTGACAATACCATTATTATGTGAAGGCAGTTGTTGGTGAACTTTGGTCAGCATTGCAGTACTGTATGAGGTTGCATTATTTGTACATTGGTAATTATGTTTGTCAACTAAATCACACCATAGCATTTGTTTTCACCTGACAGAACTGGGTCATTCACAATTTATTGTCATAGTTACATGAAATTCAATGAGCCTTAGTAAGGAGTCTCCTTGTTTACTGGTAAAGTCAAACCCCCACTCAGACTGCACCTAGCTATCAACCAAGCAGAAAGGAGTTAGGGATCTTCATAAAGTTAGAGTAAATGCATTATAGCCTTCTCCAGATGTGCAGCCAAGAAACCAACCCACAGCAGTCATCAGATGGAATGTAAAGTTTATATTTTGCTTTAAATTGCCATGATTTCATTGCTAGAATGATTTCTCACTCACCCATGCAAGTCAGTTATGTGAATTCTGGTTAGATCATGTTCATGTGGAGTTAAGTTAATCAGTTTGTCCATCCAGTTAGTCCAATGTGCAAGTATAAAAGCCCAAGTATACAGTGGTGGAAGTAATCACTATATTGCCCAGGCTATTAACTCTCAGACTTTTCAATGTACTGTACATAATCTCAAAAATCACCGTAATTATTATTGTTAAATATGTATACCCTTTGCAGTTTCTTAAACGTAGGACAAATCACTGGTTGCAGACAGCAGTTCGATCAGACTGAACTTTAGGCTACAACCTCCAGCTATATCAACAATCACTTGTTTCCTTTATAATGTTTTACAATAAAATATTTTATGATTATTTTCTATTTACTAACATTTTTATATGTAGTGTATAGTTAAGTGATTGTAATGTGTTAGAATTCTTGGACATTAAAAATTCAGTTGTTTGGTTGCTTTACTTTGTAATTCAAGAATGGTTACTGTATGTCAGCCAAGATCAGTCATGCAATGGCCTGTTAAACTGCACATCAAGACTGATCCAGCAAGAGCTTACATGATGCATATCAGGACTGATCCAGCAAGAGCTTACATGATGCATATCGGGACTGATCCAGGAAGAGCTTACATGATGCATATCAAGACTGATCCAGCAAGAGCTTACAAGTTGCATCTACTCCTGAACATCTGGCCCCAGTCTTCTACACCAGCAGTGTTGATCTCATTGTAGCCTGGCATCTTGGCCTCACACCTCTTCAACCATGCCACAACGTTCGGGTGGCGGTCCAGGTCAATCCTGGCTTCCTTGAAGGTGGAGACTGTAGCTGAGAGTGTATGGTCTGCCACAGTGATGTTGTTCCCCACAGCAAAGTCATGACCAGCCAGCCAAGTGTTGAGCCATCCCAGAGCCTCGTGGAGCTTCTCCAGCTTTTCAGGGTTGAAGCTCTTCTCTCCTCTGAACAATACTGGAAACTGTTGCAAAATAATACAGGACAATATGGAAGAAATTATATCACATTTGTAACTACTTGTAAGTACTGTGCCTTAGAAATGAACATTTGTAGAAAACTTTTGCTATTGAACTGCTGCATGGACAAAGTTTTCCAGAAATACCTACCTTGGACTAGAAATACAGGAATGCACAAAGTAAAATTTGATCATATTTGGGAGGACAGCCATCCACTTCAGAACACTTACCAATACATTATTAGGGCTGGATTAGAAAGAAGTCATCTACTCACCACATACTCGCCAAAGCGGAAGAAAAGCGTTCCCATGTCAAAATATTGCAGTCTTTCCACCTCTGCTCTCTTCCTGGGATCGTTAGGGAAGAGGGAGTCATCCTTGCCGTATTTGGAAGCCAAGTAATTGCAGATTGGCCGGCTGTAGCGTAAAGAGTATCACATGAAAAAGTGTTGAGGTAATGCTAAGTAGGTATATACTGTATTATATTTGGTCATAACTAGGATAATATCTACTGTACACAAATACAGTAGTTAAAAAAAATTCCTATGTTCAGACCAAGAAACTGGGGTTGAAATTTCATGCAGACATTACCACATGACTTCTCTGTTCACCTACTGGTGTTACTGTTGACTTAGGCAATGTACTGGAAAATGAAGCAGTATTAGCATAACTGGACTTGCACAGTAAGTGCAAAATGTACAGTATTTTAAAAAATAATATCGTGTGTTGCCTACCTAAGTTGTGGCAATGTTAAGGATATCTTTGATCAAATTAAGTAGATGAGGCAAGGAAAAGAAATAGCAATAAAGGTTTTACTGATGATAATATTATAAAGCTGTAATGGGGAGCAATGTTGTATGATAGTATTTTGGCACTCTGTCCCTGTGGATTGGGTATGGCATATCAGCCCAGTATGGTGCAAGGTAGGGACATATTATTATCCTAATGAAACTGATTACCAATCAGTACACCACATGAAACCCACCAAGCCTGCAGAGTGTCTACTTGTAAAGAGGACAGATAATTAATAATACAGAACTTGACCTCTGAGGATTTAAGATCTCTAATGATACAAGGACAGAATGCTGTGGAGGTGAAGGGCTCAAAGTGATGGGAGATGGCATGTATGAAAAGAGGTGATTTACCTGCACCTAGCTGGATGATTATTTTAAAAGTGTGTTTCATCCCATTATGCCCTGCAATCGTATGGGCAAATGATGATGCCCAACACATTCGGAAATTACTGTGTAGCCACTAATGCTATGTCTGCATTGAAACATTACAGCTACTGTATCTCAAGTCAAGATTGATGGTATGAATGAGTGACATGACAGTGGATCTCGTGGCAAATTGGTTACAGCTGTTGTAATGGAATTCTGATTATACTGCTCCCTGCCCCAGGCAATGATAGGAACCATCTGTCCTTCAGTCGGTAAACCTTTGTCATCATCTCATGGCATTTGGCTGAAAGACCAGCCAGCAAAATATTTGGTGCTGCAGGACTTCTGCTTCGGTGTCAGCTGTACATAAGCTGCTGAAGTCACTTAGATGCCTCACGAGCACTACTGCCACTACCTCTGACCACCTTGCCTTCTAACTTTCGGTTGCAGGACTGGAGGAAGCCCTATGATCACTCCCTCGGTTATTCCCATCAGTCAACCTCCACCAGGAATGTACTCGTACTATTGCAACGCACCTCTCCCACAAAGTCAAGTCACCATCAACGAATGTGGGGACGCAGTGCTGGGGGTTAATGGCTATAAACTCTGGTTTCATCTGCTCCCCTTTGAAGAAGTCCACTTCCTTCAGGTTGAGCTCCACCCCGACTGCCTTGGCTGTCAGCATGACAGACCGACAGGGTGGGGAAAGCAGGAAGTAGTAGAAATCGCACGTCGTCATTTTTCGAGCTGTAGAAAAAAGTCATGATTACTAGATATGATTTTAGCTTATGTACTACCGGCAGGACGTCTTGACACCTCTCCTGCTTCTATCCCCGTAGAAATCAGGCTGGTGTATCTGCTGCAACTTAAACTAATGGCTTATCATCAGTATCATTTGTTTGAAATTAGACTAATTTTATTTCTCCATGGAAAGCGGAGTAATAAGGTAGTAGCAATAATATAGATAATATAGTAGAAGCTACAATTATCTCCTATCATACGATGTATGCATGTTTATACTTTTGTCTCCCCTATAGTTAACCAAACAGTTCACAACCAAACTAGGATGAATATTAAAATACAATATAAAACGAATTATAATATTCATTTGCTACGGTGACTGACTAGATCTTTTGTGATAACCGCAAAGCGATTGTCGTTTGTTTACCATTACCGAGGTACTGACTTCGAAAATGCGAACATTGAAGGTAGCCGTGCCCGACTCGCTCCTGGTTTATTTACCATGTGGTGTTCTTGTTTATGATCTTTTCGCTTCATCTGCAGTGACCACGCTTGCTTAAAGTTCTCTAGATCATCTTGTTCTACTTCATCTGCTAGGTGAGTTACTACTATTTTGTGTGTTTCCTCTTGTTCTCTGCGGCCTGTCCGCCCTTTTCGTTTTTTGTTAGCGATCTCCTGTCTTAATGCTTCCTTTCGTCCCTCCCGCTCTTCTCTCTCTCTCTCTCTCTCTCTCTCTCTTTTCGTTGCCCGGTATATTTAATTTTTATCTATTTACCATTTTCTAACACGTACCGGAATTCGTTCCCTCATCAAGAATCAGCAGACGCAGCCAGGATCTTCAGGCATCATGTATGTCAAAACATCTCCAATAACTTCACATCTTTCGAATCTCTCCTTTCAGGCTTTTTTGCACAAAAAAAAAAAAAAACATGTTATTACTTTAGTGTTTTACTCTGGAAGATGCTGGTGCTCTTCCTCAAACTCTTCGCCACTTATTTTCTCATGCCAGACATTAAAATTTCTTTACCAAGCGGACGCGGCGATTCCAACATTAATCTCTCCAACTCACTATCTGCCCGTGGCAGCCTGTAACCGACTGGACGCACTGATTACCCATAATCTTGCCGATGGGACGCATCAGTGCATCAAGTATTCAGATTCATAAGAAATCTAACTATCCAGCATGTCCTAACCTAATCTACTCTAACTGGGGGCTTCAACCTGCAGAACCGGCTTCATTTTAACCACCTAGGATTCCCATTTACATTAGCCGCAGTACTTATCAGGCCAAACCCCAGTCGAATCTGAACTTAAAAAACCTAATTAATCTGTCCAAACCTAATAGCAGAGAAGTTGAATTACGCCAGAAGTAAGACGTGTGTCTGAAGGTTGGCACCGGCAGCATGTTCGCTCTACGTGGTAACTTCAGGGTGACGATATGTGATATAAACAAGTCTTTACACATTTCATTGTTGAAATAAAAATAAAATGCCAGGTATCTGTGGTAATCTATGAAGCATAACAAGTAGGCTAACCTGTGAGAACTAGTTTCAACAGAAAATAGGGAAAGACCGCGCCTGTTTGTCAGGTAATTATTGTATAATTATTTACCCTATTATTACTTAATGCAGCATTTACCGTGAGGCTTTCAGACTGGTCGAGACGTCTCATGGCTGTTCTGATGAGAAAGTTTCAGACAAGTTAGGCCAGTGAGAACTGGCATTAAGCGTTCCTGCCCCAGCGAGTTCACATAGCCTATCTGACGTAGAAACAGCTACCGTGTACGCAAATAAAAACGATATTTACAGCCAAATTGATGTACTTTCATCTCATTCTCTGCTTTCATAGCAGCTCATTCCGTCCTGGCTGCGCCCACTCGATCCTCTGGCCAATAGCAACACATTAAGGATGGTACTGGTCTAAAATCCATTCTCGAAAGCATCAAGTAGGTCCAGAAAACTTGGCTAAAAAGGCCTCACGAAAATATGACTATAGTAACCCCATATTACGGTTATTAGGTAGTGTACTTCATGTAAACTATATGCATTGACGCAGTAGCTTACATTCGGTCACTACATCTTTACCACTGAAATTATTTATGCACCTTGTATCCCGTACTAATGCCACTTACCGCTTGCAAAATTAGTATTTACCAATAGCTGTATGGGACTGTTTAGTATACAGCTTAATACATTTTCATGTAACCACCACTGTACGCTATAATTATAAGGTAATCAGTTATTACATGAGTGGAAAACCAACGAAAAATGGTGCTTGCTTAATCAATAAACTTCATAATACACGCGCGCGGGGGGGGGGGTATTCTTAGATTCGGGGACCACGTTAACACGAGTTGTATTGCACATTACTCCTTAAATATTACCAAGTATTTTACTGTTAGTGGTAGGTGGGGGCGCTCACCATCCACTCACTCGATGTACTGCTGCTCTCGACCGCCCGCCTGTTCCTGTCCTTCGTTCGTTCCTTTCTCTTCTGTCCGTCTTTCCTTCATTCTTTCCTCATCCTTGTCTAAAGGTGACTACACTGAGTGACAAGACCTGTACACAAGGAAATCATTTACCACGCTGGGTGGTAACCATGTTACCAAATTATGGCGCCTGGTGGTTTAATGGGTAGTTAAAGCGCTCCAGTCGGATTGAGCCGGTGCAGGTTTATATATCCAAGGGGTGGTTGGGGATTATTGCTCACGTAATGCCACTCAGAGATGAGTGAGGCTTGGTCACTCATCTTAAATGTCAGGACCAACTTGCCTAGCCCCAGGCAACGCTGGATTAGATCAATGAATGTTATTGATGGAAGCTGTGTCGGTAGTAAAACAATATGAAGGACATACAAAGGAATTGAAAGGTGTAATATGCAGAAACACGTCGCACAGGAAGAGGTGCAACGAATCCATTCCAATGCAAATGAGAATACGGCCCCACAGTCACGTACACGCAAAAAAAAAAAAAAAAAAAAATGATACATGGTTTCAAAATGATAGTTGTTCCAGAATGATTTTTTTTTTTTTTGTTACATTTTTCTGATTGGATAGCGAATTGCATAATAAATTTCATTCGTTATGCTTTTATCAAACATACAGTCATGAGTTTTCTGCAGTTATTTTCAAAAGCTTCGTCCACTTTCAGAATGTAAAGACGGAAAATTCAGACACTATCAGGGACGAGTATACACGCCACGCACTAGGGTACTCTAGGGCATGTGAAGGGCAGGTGTGGGGTGTGTTGTGCGCAGTTGGGTTGGGGGTGTGTGGGGTGTGGTGTGGGAATGTGTGGGGTGTGGGTGTGAGGTGTGGATGTGGGGTAAGAAAGTAAAAAAGCACCATCATTCTTTGTGGTAATACCCAAGGTCAGCCAGATACTCGGAAATTTTTCAGAGTTGCCGGATACTAAACACAGCCAGGTATTTCCTAGCCATTCCACCATATCCGATGTACACTTTGATTCGCTTCCAGCCTTAACCCTCTCGGGCTTCTATGACTCGCATAGCTGTACATAATGTGGTATTACGGGAACAGAATACTAGATTTACTAGTGCCAGCATTAATATTCGCAAGCGTGTGGCTCCGTCTGTAGTGAACAGATTCGCTTGGCCTTCACAGGAATAGAATATTAAACATGTCCCGACCATCAAAAGGCTGTTGGTGACTATCAACGCTCAGGCGCCTGGGTGTCACTCATCTGAATAAAATAGTTTGGAATTAGCTGCAATTAAAATACTCGAGATGACGCGTATAAATAAGATTGCCGGATTCACAACTAGCCTATCAATAAATATAAATTCTGATTCTCCAGTATCTTCAAATAATATGAACTAATGATACTTCGTTTACGCTGGGCAGCGTTATACATCTGGCTGTGAGCATTCAGGTTCTTCATTATGGTTTATTGGTATAAACATGAATCATACACATTAATGAAAGTAACGGGAGTATTTTCAAACGCTTCGTCTGTTGTGTCAAAATGTAAAGACGGAAAATTTTCAGATACTGCTGGGAGCGACTGGGACTTAGTGGTGGATCCAGAGGAATGGGGGGCAGGGGGGAGGAAGTTATACCTCTTCTTGTACTTTTTACAATTATGTACAGTTATAGAAAGAAAAACAGCATGAATAGGATAATTTTTATAAAGCTCTGAAGTGACCATTTTTAGTGACGAGGTTAGAAATTTCCAATAACCCGTGTTCAATCGTCTCCCTAAGCTGAACAGATCGTTGAAGACAGGGAGAATAAAGTATAAAATAGGTAACTGGACTGAAGTGGTTAAATACTCTTAGAAGGAAATTCTCAGAAACTGTTACCGGTAATAGATACTCCGCCTTCTTTACTTTGCAGTCTAGCAGTAAGTCGGCAGTGAAAGCTTGAAATATCACTTTGGAAGATGTAATGTCCATATCATTTACGTATTTCTAAGTACCTGGCGGTAGAGGTGTAAGGTGTGGGATATGGGATGACGTGACCTCCGTGGAATCCTGGTGATGACTGTGCTGCCCACTGCTGCCGCTTGTCCGTAACTGCTACTGACGTCATATTTCCGTCGTTTTCTCGTCGTCATTTTCTTTTAAGAGAAAACGTAGCAGTGTTGAATATACAGAGATGACTAAGTTATCAATAAGGCCCGTGTTGGCCTACCTAATATATCTTAAACAAAATAAAAATTCAGTCCTACCATGTAACTAAGGTTTATCAGATTTTATAGTTAGATCCTCTAATCTGAGTACAGTGCCATCAACTAATGTGGATGGAAATTACGATAT
>JAGKTI010003980.1:34411-53370 GCA_018397915.1 Birgus latro | reverse complement strand
TGTGCGGTTGGTAGGCATAAATGACCCATGTGCGGTTGGTAGGCATAAATGTAAACCTTTCGTAGTGACAACTCTTGTAAATCATATTCTAGGGGAATTTTGACTTATCTGAAACTGTCTACCAGAAAGCCTTGTGCAGTCAGTAACCATAATCAGAACCTCCTTCCCATTCAGCTGTAATGAAGAAATACAACACAAAAGTGTCTGAATAGGATATAGTACATTGAAATGAGCCAAGAGAGGTTTAGTACTGTATCCATTTCTGCCCATAGATGACTCTTTGATATGATGAATCCAGTAGGAAGTGGTCAACGATCTGTGAACTAGGCACAGTGGATTAGTAGGAGACCTTATGACCCTGACTGTATGAACCTTTTGAAGTTACAATGGAGATTTCTTCAACAGTCTTGAAGTCTGTTCTGTATTTTGCAACTTGTGGGAGTGTAATACTGTATGGCATATGCATATTTCTACAGCATAGGTGGTGTACAGTTGGCATCAGAAGTCCTCTTGCCTCTCCTGCTTCTCTCTTCTTTGACTTTGAATATCAGTCTTAAGAATCTGAAGCAGGCAGCACTGATGAAGCTGGTCTCAAGCCAGATAGTCATCATTGTCACATCTGCTGATTCACCAAACTGATTTCTCTTGAAAAGAGACGCAGGTTTGACAGGACTTTTGTTATCATTAGTACATACTAGTTTGCAATATTCCTATTACTTAAACTCCCCCGACATTTTAATTTGGCTGGTGGTCATATAATTTCAACACACTGTATATTTTTTCCAAAAAAATGTGGCTAGGATTGTACTGTAATGTTAGTTCACCTCAGCCTCACAAGTGCTATATAGTACTGTATTGTATCAGCTCTTAGATTATGTTTACTTCCCAAACATTTCAACCTGATTGATGGTCATATCATTCGGATGCACATTTATTGCAGAAATTGCAGAGTAGCTTGAGGCAATTTGTGGCCATCCTTTACAGGATTAAGGCGTTTGGCTATAGATAGAAAGCATGTAGCATGGTAACCATGCCTCGGAGTCCCGGGCGGGGGGGGGGCCATAAATGCCCCCACCATCCGCCCCTCCTGGTGCAGCAGAGATGGCGGCAACACGTCCGCGACGCCCTTTTCACCTGCTCCAGCCTTCGACCCGTTGAGGTGGGCTGACGTTGCAGGTCTCCAGTCGCCATGGGTTCAGATCATGTCTAGCACAGTGAAATGGTACAGTGTGAGGGTGGGATATGGATTCATCAAGTTTCAGGACACTGGTGCTGATGTATTCGTACACCGCCTGGGGATCGTTGCTACCACATCACGAGGCTGGAAATGCTCGTTGCGCAAGGGCAAGTCAGTTGTGTTCTGTCTCCTACAGACACTCAAGGTTCCCGAGGCTATTGACGTCATTAGGCCGGGGGGCGCAGCTGTACAGGGCTCTGCTCATGTATGGCAGCACCCCACAGCTCGGGGTCGCCGGCCTAGGGATCCTTGGTGCACTGGGGAGATTGACACAATTGTTACTGTGTGCATCGTGACGGCATGAGCATTTTGTGGTGGTGACAAGGCCGCGATGCTTGTTCTTCTCCCGCAGATTTTTTAGAAGAACAGGCTTCCGTGCATTGTTATCCCACAGTGCTTCACCCGCGATACACATGCTGCCCCTTGTCAGGAGCATCGCACCCCTAAACTGCAGCCTCCTAAACCCTACACAACACCTCGGCAAAGGCTGCAGCTTGACGCTCCCCTCAACAGACCGACTGCTGCTGCCACCGCTACCTCCACAGTACCGCCGATCGAATCAGCTGATCCAGTTCCCCTTGACGATTCCCGCCACTCACTGTCAGTAGCTGAGGAAAGGGCTTCTTCTCCCGTTCCTTCCACCAACCGGGAAGAAGAGGACCTGCTGCTGACAGCGAGCCATAGAAGAAGAAGAAGGGAAAGAAAGGCAGGCCACCTCCATCTGACGAGATGGAGACCGACCATCCTGTGTCTCCACCGCCTGCCTGCACCATCCTGGCTGAGCGCTGTCAGTATATCTTAGCCCGCCTTCCATTGCTTCCCACCAAGACTCGCATCCACCTCAAGTCTCTCTCCATGGACACGATCTTCGACCATCAAGATCAGTACTGCGAGGGCAACTTCTTAGACGTCACTGACTCCTGCTACCACCTGCACTTCCACCGCCAGAAGTTCGAGGACCGCCATGTGCACTGCCTGCTGGAGACGAGCCAGAGCCACGCCAACAACATCGCCATCCTGGACAATGTCGTCTGAGCTATTTTGAAACATCATTCAGCAATGACTAGTACCAGCTAGTCCGCCATCTACACCTGCATTTCTTCACTGGCGAACCCACAGGCCCACTCCTACTCTGACTATGTCAGGTGGGAAAATCTCCACAACAACAACAACAACAACAACAACAACAACACGCCCCTTTCCCGGTGTCAACACTGTGAGAGCTGCCTGGAACCACTTTCTGACTTACTTCTCCATTTCTGCAACATTTGCGGCCTTTCCTCTAACTTTCCCTCTGTTGAACATCACCTCTCCTTCTCTAAACCTCACCTTCTCTTCCTTACCGAGACTCAGCTGTCTGAGGCAACTGACAGCAGACCCTTTTCTGTATTTTCATACTTTCTCTATACTCGTTTCAAAGCCAAAGGTGGTTGTTGTGTATATGTATGCAACGACCTATCTTGCTTTCGTGTTCCTGAACTTGATTCTTCTGAATTCTCTACTCTCTGGCTTCGGCTCTCCTATCATTCTCTGACTAAATATATCTTCGCTGTTTACTTATCTCCTAATTCTACTGACCATCAAAAATTCTTTGACTGTCTTACTTTTATGATAGAACACATTCTATCCATTTCTGCTTTCTCTGAAATCTCCATTCTAGGAGATTTCAGTGTTCACCACGACCGTTGGCTCTCCTTTCCTTTCTCTGATCCTTTTGGTGAACAAGCCTACATTTTTTCTATCCTTAATAACCTAGAGCAGCTTGTACAGCACCCTGCCCATATCCCTGACCACTTTGGAGAGAGTTCCAACATACTTGACCTCTTTCTAACAACTACTCCTTTGCTTACACTGTTAATCTTTTCTCTCTGTTGGTCTTCTCCAGCCATAACCATATTACCTTAACCTGTCGTATCGCTCCGGAACGGCCTGTGGACCCTCCAAAGAAACATCGTCTGTGGCACTTTGGAGCTGCGGATTGGAAGGCCGTCAGGCAGTACTTCTTTGATTTTCCTTGGAATGATTATTGCTTCCATGGCCGGGAGCCATCTGAGTGTTCCTTGCGCATTACGGAGGTTATTCTCTCGGGCATGGAAGCGTACATTCCTTTCTCATATCCTCTGACTAATGCGAGAAAGCCTTGGTTTAATCATGCTTGTTCTAATGTTATCCACAACAAGGAGAGGGCTTATAAAAGGTACCAGAGCCAACCTACCCCTGAATCACATCTTTCTTATGTTTCTTCCCGGAATCATGCTAAGTCTGTTCTTCGCTCTGCAATAATAATTTCATGCATACTAAATGCTCTCAACACTCCAACTCGAATTCTTCTCACTCCTTCTGGCACCTTGCCAAAAACCTTTCTAGCAACTTTACCTCATCATCCTTCCCTCCTCTTTTCCACTCTGATGACTCTGTAGCTATTTCTTCTACTGATAAAGCAAATCTCTTCGCTCAGACTTTCTCCTCCAATTCCACCTTAGATAATTCCGGTGCTGTTCCTCCATCACTTCCCCCCTCTGATTTCCTCATGGCTGACATTAAAATTTCTTCAGCTGATTTTCTGCCATCACTGGCCTCAATACTAACAAGGCATATGGGCCTGATGGAGTCCCTCCTGTTGTCCTCAAGAATTGTGCTTCTGTGCTTACATCCTGCCTAGGTAAACTCTTTCACCTTCGTCTGTCAGCTTGTACCTTTCCTTCTTGCTGGAAGTTTGCTCTCATTCAGTCAGTTCCAAAGAAGGATGACCATTTTCAACCCTCCAATTATTGTCCAATTGCTGTAACATCCTATGTCTCAAAAGTTTTCGAGTCAGTTCTTAATAGAAAAATTTTAAAGCATCTTTCCTATCACGACCTTCTTTCTGACCGTCAGTATGGGTTTAGTTAGGGATGCTTCAGTGACAATCTTCTCACCTACCTTTCGGACTCCTGATCATCCTTCTTTCGGGACTTTGGCGAAAGCTTTGCCATTGCACTTGACATCTCAGGGGCTTTCGATCGAGTCTTGCATAAATCTTTAATTTCCAAACTGCCCTCTTATGGCTTCTATCCTTCTGTCTGTGCCTTCATCTATAGCTTCCTTTCTGGTCGTTCTATTGCTGCCACCGTTCTTCTCCTAGATCTATTAACAGTGGTGTTCCTCAGGGCTCTGTCCTATCACCAACTCTCTTCCTTTTACTAATGGTACATCTAACCCTATCTACTCGTACGCTGATGACTCCACCCTTCACCTCTCCATTTGGTTCCTGCAGTGTCCATCTCAGCAGTTACTTCAACAAACAAGGGATGAGGCTATGGCAGACCAAATGTCCAACTTGGCTCATATCTCTGACTGGGGTAAAAATAATCTTGTTGTTTTTAATGCATCAAAGACAGTTCTTACACCTATCGACCCGGCAAAATCTTCCGCAGGAGTACCCACTAATGATTAATAATATCCAGCTTAATCCTGCATCATCCTTGAACATGCTTGGGGTTTCATTCACTCGAGACTTTTCTTGGAAAGATCATATTACATCTCCAGTAAAATCTGCTTCAAAGAGATTAGGTGTGCTAAGCCGACTCCGTACCTTCTTTACCCCTGCACAGTTGTCGACTTTATACACTGGTTTTATTTGCTCGTGTATGGAGTACAACTCTCATGTGTGGGTAATCTCCCCACATACAGCTCATCTCAATAGGGTGGAGTCAAAAGCTTTTTGTCTCATTAACTCTCCCCTCTTACTGGCTCCTTTCAACCTCTGTCTCTTTGCTGCACTGTTGCATCTTTATCTCTTTTCTGTTGCTACTTCAATGGTCACTGCTCCTCTGAACTGTCCGCTTGCATCCCTCCACCTCTACAACGGGCGTGTAGCACCCATCTAGCAACACACTCTCACCCTTTTCTGTCCAGCTTTCTAATGCAAGAGTTAACCATTATTCCCAGTTCTTCATTTATGCAAAAGGTCAACTCTGGAACTGTCTCCCTCTTTCTGTATTTCCTACTTCCTATGATCTCCAGTCTTTCAAACGCAGTGTGTTCAGGCATCTTGAAATGAACGGATCTTGAATTTGGCTCTCTATTGTTTTTGTTTTTTTCTTGGAAACCTGGCCTTTGGTTTCTTCTTCCTAGCATTAAAAAAAAAAAGAAAAAAAAATGTAGTGTTAGTTTATCTCTGCCTCTTTGAGTGTCATACAGTTGCATTTTGTAGGCAGTCACGTTACTTTTACTCTCCCATAGTTTTTATCAGACCAGTGTTCATCTTACTGAAGTATTCCAACGAGTGTAAATGCTAATTTGTAGAACTCGAGTTTTGTGTTACTTTTTCTAGTTTCATAAGAACACTGTAATAGATTGTGGTGAAGGATTGGGGTCTGTGGTATGCATGTGTGATGCAGCAACCAGGTGGAGGGCAGGGCAACCTGTGGCTGCACCTGTGGTACCACCTTAGTTGCACTTGGCCAGGGAAACACTTCACCTTTTACCATATCAAAGGTCCAACACATAAATTACAGAACTTTAGTTGTCCACATATTTTACCTCTTTATCTACAAACTGTGCTTGATTACTCAGTGCCTAATTATTAAAATACCTGATTATTTATATAAATACTTGATTACTCATATACCTTAATTTATTGGCCTTTCAGGATTCTGCCATGGAAATCTATATATCCTAATTATCCACTTCCTGCTTATTCAAGTAACCAGTCATCTAGATACAGTACCTGATTTCTAGTTTCCTAGGTTTTCATTCAGTTACTGTTAAAGAAAACAAGTATAGATCATGCAAGACTACAGATGAAGCTGGAAATGAATACAGTACCTGATTTCTAGTTTCCTAGGTTTTCATTCAGTTACTGTTAAAGAAAACAAGTATAGATCATGCAAGACTACAGATGAAGCTGGAAATGGCAGGGTTATCAGTATGTATAAGCAAGCCAAATATTCTCAAGAATTGTTAAGTGGAGTCAGTGATCATCAGTATCAGTGTTGAATGAGTTAAAAATTACTCAAGAGGTGCCAAATGATTCTGAAGATACCCAGGATCAGTGCTATAGGAATTGAAAAATGGTCAAGAAGTACTGTGGGGATAATTGAAGCTCTTTATGAAGTCAGGGACAAAAGTTTGCCTAATATTTCTTTTCTTAGTGTCACTTTCCACTTTGGCTAATATTCTAATGCTGAGAGAGGATTATTGTTAGCCCAAAGATGATTATGTTTGATATGATTCATTAGGGAGGAAAGTGAATGGCATGTCTAATTGTGAAATAGACTCTGCTCCTAGATAATACAGTAATGCTCTTTAATATATATTGTGGAGAAAATTAACAAATACATCCTATGTGTGAAATAGATGCTGCTCATAGATGATACTGCTCTTTGAGATGGTATGTTAAAGAGAAAATACACGCACTAAGTGTGAAATAGATCATGCCTATAGATGATACCTGAACTCAGATATGATAAATCAGGAGAAGAGTGATTGACACACCCTAAGTATGAAACGGATGTTCATGGATGTTAATGGTCTTTGATATAATATGTCAGGGAGAAAAGTGATGATCATGCCCAATTTAGATACTGTGGAATAATAGATAAAACTTTGTCCCTGAATGTATATATGAGCCAATGTGTTGGTTAATGTAACATACAAATGCACTCTCTTAGCCACCCCAGACTCTTGTATTTTCTTGCTAGCCAGTAACTACGGCTGGTGGTGGCATTTCCTCCAAGATGGCGCAGGTTCAAATTTTGTGCCCCATCCCTGCCCCTTATTACCTTCTAGGGATGCAGTAACCACTTCAGCCCAGAGACATCTTATACAGAATGGATTAGTGAAAGCACCCTCCAAAGCTTGAAAGTCTCCCCTAAGCTTAGTAAAGAATTATCTGATGGTCAAAAAAAAAAAAAAAAGTCATTGTGATTTTGTTCAGATGTGGAAAATTTCAGCTAACAAAGGTTTTGAAACTATCTCTGTTAACCTTTGGAATGCTTGTAGTTTTCCCCACTCAGATAAAATAGTCGAGATTTGGCCTAAATAAAATATTAAAAGTCAGTAAAGATCTAACTACCTTCCCTTAGTTTTATTATCCCCACCATCTCAGCCCCAAGCCCCTTAATTTAGCTGCTATGAACAATCTCCCCTCCCTTCTTATCGTGGTACCCATCCCTTCCCTCCACTTACCATGACAACCATTTCCATGAGTGGGATAAGATACTGTATAAGCAAATAAACTGGACCATGTTCACAATGGCATGTCACATTCACACAAACCACTAATGCACTCTTCACTGATATTAGCTGCATCGTGTCACATATTGTTGGCAACAAACGTCCTGCTAATTTTCCTGCTTTTCCATCCATGGACTTTGGAAACCAGTCTCTTGAATCCAGAGCAAGCAACACCAGTGATGCTGTTCTGTGGCCAAATAAAGTGCTGGTTGGTGCAGACTGAGCAAGACTGATTTTCAAAACCCACGAAGAGAGAAACAGGAGAAGTGACAGGAATGTTTTTGTGATAGTACACGTCTCAGATAAATAGCATAGCGTCACCTATTATAGTACACGTCTCAGATAAATAGCATAGCGTCACCTATTATCACCTTATACTGTCACTTGAAACTGTTGTACTGTGCAATACTTTACTAATTTGTACTATGCTTTAGAGTCTCAGTTTATGGTTGCTTGTTTTTGCTAGTGTGATACACTTATAATTTTCCTGTTTTCAATTGTTTGTTTCACCATTTTGATTTTTCAGGAGAAAATTTTAGTTAGATAAAGTAGAAACAGTATACAAGGTGAGTGAGCTATGCTCACAGTCTTCCTACACCATGTGGATTTGTAAAATTTAGTTATGATGATGATAATCAGTACTATGGCCATTGCATATCTCTTTACTTCTTGAGCTACCTTTTGCCGGAAGTGTAGTGGAAAGATTATGGTTTTCGTATTAATGTGAGAATATCCAAGCTGATCACATTAAGCATATTTACAATACAGTTTTCCATGTGCAATAACTCTGAAGATTTTTTGGTATGTAATGGATCCAGTAAGATCATACTTAGTGAGACTCTATTTTCCGACAGGATATACTGAATTAATGACCATAAAATAACCATTTGAGAACCTATTTTTCCACTGTGTAACCCACTCATGGGTTTCCCCCTCCCCATTCCTCCACCCTCACTTTTTGACTGTAGAGATCAGCTCAAGTCCACCCCAACATTTAACCCATCCACTGGATAATTTAGACTAAAATGGCAACTGTATCCTCTCTCAACCCATCACAGGAACAAAAAAGCTGCTGATCTGTTTTTGGCGTGAAAAGTATATAGTTTTTTCCATTCACTCAGTCTCTCTCCACAATCACCTGAACAGTTTTGCTAGGATAAACTCTTATGTACCCCAATACTGTATAGAGGTAAGACCACCTTGTGCATGGCTTTTTGTTATTATACTTGTTTGGCTTTTATGCTTGTCTGAACCTGTGCTTGCTCAAAATCCTTATTTTTTCATAACTGTAGTACTATATTGTACAGGACCTCCTTATATATTATTTAAAAAAAAAAAAAAAAAACAGCAGGCCTCCACCACTCCCCCCCCCAAAAAAAAAAAAAAAAAAAAAAAGGGATCAAGTACAGGCTGCTCATGATCAAGGGAATGTAAAAATAGTAAACACTTTTCTTAGTTCAGAGCTGGTCATTTCTCATTTTAAGTCATGGATGTGTTCCAGATTATTACTACATTTTCCATACAACTGTCACTGTAAGTTGGGAAAAAGTGGCCAATCATCTAAACTCATGGTAGTACTGTAGTTGTTCTGTAATTTGCTGTGAACTTAACTGGAAAATGAAAAGTCAGAGAAGGCAACTTATAACAGGGACTTACTGTCTGTTGAATCAAGAGCAAATTTAAGTGAAAATAAACTAAATCATCAGCAACTGTATGAAGCAGCTATAAATGAGGAGAACCTGTTAATTGATGTGAAGGCATGACATGCCTTGTTTTGCCACTCATACCAGCTTGCCATCCAGTAGCCTTCCCTTACCTATTATATCAACCCCTTCAATTACCATGACATCTTTCACTCTTTCTGCCACTGAACATTCTCCATTAACTGTTTCACAGGACAGATTTTGTTCACCTGAGGCTAATTGTAGAAGTCCAGAGTTTGAAACTGTCTAAGTTAAGCCTTGAACTGTTGGAAGGTCCCACAGCTGGGATAAGATAATAAGGATTTAAACTCCATAAAACACCCAAGTGATCCATGCTGTAAAGAAGGTTAACCATTTTAGGCCCCTGCATCCTGGGAAAAAAAAGTCTGACAGTAGCAAAGATGTGGTGGAAAGATATCTTGGCACAGAAGGGTTTTAAAAATGTACTTATTATACCAATAACTGCATTAATTATAAACATTATTGTCTTTAAATAATTGTCTGTGTATCATATGTGTGATATCACGTACAATGCCACATATTTCTTTGGTTTCAGTATACTGTATCAGGGAAGCAGTTTTGTGAATAATGTGGTTAATACTGTGATATTAAATATAGTCATATTTAATGGGGAATTGACCATATAAAAAGCACATTAGACTGAGGGTTGACTAGGGAAAGTGTATAATAGATGTTCAGTAAAGTTATGTCATAAATATGATAAGTTAGTAATGTGACAAAAGTGTTTGACAGTTTTGTGGAAAATGTGGAAGACAGTACAGTACACAATCTGGAAAAGGATAGTTGATTGTGTAATAAAATGTTAATTTTAATTGTGATAAGAATAATCAGTGGAGAGCTAGTATTTGTATGATATGAAATATGTTAGACAGATATTATAAACTGCCATATAAGAAATAATGATTATATAAGAGATAATAATTATATAAGAGATAATAATTATATAAAGGAATAAATCACATCCAGTTAGTGAAAAGAAGATTACAGCCAGTCTAAGGTTAAGGCCAGTATTTTCATTGGCTTAGGAAGCTTACTGACATCTCATTCTCTGCTGTTAATTATGTATATTATGGCTTCATATTTTCTTGCAAATGAATGAGGCAGGTGTGACTTAGAGAGAGAACAGCCTGATGGAGGAGGGCAGGGTGATATGGAGGCTGTTCTTTTGCGGCCACCCATTCCTGAACGAAGACATCTGGTTGTGGACAGTTAGATAGATAGATGTTTTGCCTATCTCTGTATGGAAATAGGTTACTAAAATTCTATACAGGATGATGTTAATTTAACAGATCCAGTACACTTTACTGGTTAGTAAGAGGAAGAGGTGCTAGGGAGCCTCCTCAAACAATGAGAATCCAGCCCTGCATATCTGTGTATAAGTAAATCTGTGGATGGTACTTGCAGTTCACGCTCAACATCTCTGACGACCCTAAGGAAGGCCACAGCAACCTTATAGAGAGAGCTGAGATTGCCCAGTTGGTCCGATCACGTATGCAGAGCTTATGTGAGTCCAGCCACTGATTTGACAGTTTATTGTAATCAGAGAGATTGTACAGGTGCTTGAGAGTGCGAAAGTGGATATATGTGGAATAACTGAAACTAAATGGCGAGGTGAGAGTGTGAGAGAATGGGAATATGGATGGGGTATATGCGCGGGAGTGGGTGAGAATGAGAGGGCGAAAGAGGGAGTGTGTATTGTTGTGAGCAACAGGTGGAAGGAGAATGTAAGAGAGTATGGATCAGTTGGGTCAAGGATTGTGTGGGTAAGAGTGAAAGTTGGACTACAAATGTGGGCAATTGTGTGCGTGTATGCGCCAACGCAAGATCGTGTAAGTAGAGTGAGAGAAGAGTTTTGGACAAATGTGGAAGCCTGCTTGGAAAAGTTTGAAAGGAATGAGAGAGTGTTTCTGATTGGAGATATGAATGGAAAAGTAGGGAATGAGAAGGTGGATGGAGTGGTTGGTGAGTGGGGTGTGCCTGCAGAGATGGATGAGAATNTTATTTGAGAGGAGCATGTGGAGTCACATGGAGAGACAGACTAACAAATGAGGAAGTGAAGGAGCGTTGTGGTGTGGTTGAGGACGTGATGGGAAGCGTTAGGAGAAACACGTTAAGGTGGTTTGGGCATGTGGAGAGGATGGAGAGTGAAAGATTGACGAGGAGAGTGTATGTGAGTGAGGTGGAGGGGGCGAGAGGGAGGGGGAGGCCGAGGATGAGATGGAGGGATGGAGTGGAGAGGTATATGAGAGAGGGGGGTGTGAGTTGGGAGCGTGGTAGTGAAATGGCAGGGGACAGAGTGACATGGAGGCGATTTGTTTGTGGCCACCCCGTTCGGGATTGAGGCGTCTGGCAATAGATAGATAGATAGATTTTCTTTTTTTAATGTAAGAGAGCAGGATTTGCAGTATACTTTACACTGGGCATTGCCCCTTTACATTTGTCTCAGGAAGATTTGGAATTTATGTTTTAGATATCACTAATAAAAGTGATGATGCTATTTTTACTTATTTTGTTGATTGGAACTTTTTTCATCATATTTTAAAAACTCAGCAATACAGTACAATACACAACAACATCACAGTGCAGTACTGTACAGTACAATGTATGGTAACATAACACAGCTTTACACAATATATGCAGTGCAGCAGAACACAGGACATCTCAACATAAAAGCCAGACCCTATGAAACTCACTCTGTCTGCATAGACCTGTCATGAGCCAACTAAACCTGTCTCACCACATGTTTCTTCATCTGACTTTACCTTACCCTACCGTACCTTAGCTTTCCTTTCCTTTCCTTTCCTTTCCTTTCCTTTCCTTTCCTTTCCTTTCCTTTCCTTTCCTTTCCTTTCCTTTCCTTTCCTTACCTTACCTTACCTTACCTTACCTTACCTTACCTTACCTTACCTTACCTTACCTTACCTTACCTTACCTTACCTTACCTTACCTTACCTTACCTTACCTTACCTTGTCTCTACTCATCTTGTTCCATGTAACCTAACCTAACCTAATCCAGCACAATCCAGCACCACAAACCTCATTCACTTCCGGTTTCCCTAACCCAAATTTGACATGACCTAACCAACCCAACCCAGACACCAACTCTCTCCTCCAGACCTGCCATATCCCATCTTTTCCTCACATAGCATAGCATAACATAACATAGTCTAATTTAATCTAACCACCTCTGTTTCCTTCCAATCAGCCCTGCCGCCCGAGGATTATGACAATGTGTCCGAGAAGCGCAACTCTCTCTCCTTCGTCATTATCAATCCTTCCTGTGACCTTAAGCTGGAGGAAGGGGACATTGTGTGAGTAACTTTCTGCTCATATGTCATCCAATTTACTTCAATCATACCTTTCTTAAATTAACCTAACCCAATTGTACTTAGCTTAACCTAGTTGGCCATACTGCACAATTTCTGCCAAAATTACTTTATTTCCTGAACTGCCCTTCTTTGAAACTTTCTTCTCCAGGTTAGTGTCCCTCCAAACCTTAACTTACAGCAGTTCAAGTCCAGCTGTTACAGCTTTTACGAATGGAGGACATCTGTAGTCTGGTGTTGGGATTGTTTTTCCCCCCCCCCCCTCCGCTGTTCATTTTCTGTAAAAATTACAAAATAACCTACCAGTAACATTTTTTAGTAGATATTTTGGATTGAATGATGAATTGTTCAGTTATTAATTTGCATTACTGTTCCTTCACTCTCATCTTAAATGTCAGGACCAACTTGCCTGGCCCCAGGCTCCTATGCTTCTCTGTGGGGTGACATAGGATTGGATAATGGATGGATGGATTACTGTTCCTGTAGGTGTATGCATGTCTAATGAGTGAATATATGTAAATTTGCGTGTGTTTATTTGTATGCCCACCATTCACTCACTTGATACAGTTCTGCTTTCTGGAGACTCTACACTAAGTGTCAAGACATAGGGCTTCCTAAACCCAGGAAACTCTACTATACTACACTGAGTGGTAACCATGTAACCAACATACAGATTCTTGGTGGTCTAGTGATACATTGGTAACCAGATTACCAACCCATGGATGCATGGTGGTCAAGTGGTACACTGGTAGTCAAAAAATCAACATATGGATGCCTGGTGGTTTATTGGACTAAGGAGCTCTGCCAAATCTGGCCCATAAAGGCTTACATCCAGGGAATGGCTGTGGTTTTTCACTCACATAATGCTACTCAGAGGTGAGTGAATAGTCATTCATGTTTTAGATAAGTTTCTGGACAGAGTAGCCCACCCCTGGGTCTGTACACTCCTGATGGGGCAATAAAGATTTGATGCTGTAGGCTACTACGCTACTTACATTCTACTCAGAAATTGGGTAAGGACCATGGTGATTTAATTATTTATTTAATTTAATGGGACCATGGTTCTGCTGTTGTCCAAGTAATAATCTTGTTTTGTGTGTTGTTTGTTGCGGCCATGTGGAGAGAATGGAGAACAAGGGACTGATTAGGAGAGTGTGTATTAGATGGAGGGGGAGGAGTGAGGGGGGAAAGGGAGACAAGATGAGATGGAGGGATAGGGTGGCAGTATGAAAGAGCAGGATGTGAGGTGGTGAGAGGGCAGCCTGATGGCAGAGGACAGGGTGACATGGAGGCAGTTTGTTTGTGACCATCCCTTCCAGGATTAAGGCATCTGGCTGCAGATAGATTGTGTTGGTGTGAAGCTGCATGTAAAGTGAACAAATCAAGTATTCTAATTCCAGGGTCTATAGAAGGATGCTTTTATACAGTTGCACCATATAACCATGCTGCAGAGCTTCATGGTTATACAAATGTCCATCAGCCCCTTCTTTTTCCCCCCAAAGGAGGATGGTGTACCAACAGCAGAAGAGTTACCTCAATCTGCACTTCACTGGGTTGATATCCAGATGAGCTTAGGGCCACAACAGCAACAACAGCAGCTAGAGATCTTTCCTAAGTTGAGTAACCTTCTCTGGTAGCATATTACCTCCAGAGATTGAAGATGAAGAAGGGCTTAATGCATCATCATCATTGTTCGTCTGACGCTGGCATTGATGTAATCCTGCCCAGCCCATTCTCACCATGGAAGACATTTGAGCATCACAACTCATGTTGCAAGTCCATCATCATTTTGTGTGACAAATACACATTTGTGTCACAAATACGTCATCTATCTTCACATTATCGTACTTCAGTTGACACCAGCATTGATCCCAACAGTTACATCATTTTCCTAAGCCCATTTTCAGCTCAGAAGCCATCTGAGCATCACATCTTGAACATCTCCCTGTGTGACGGCATTTACATTCACAAATACACCATCTGGCCCAACCCATTCTCCACCTAGAAGGTGTTTGAGCAGCACAACTCGCATCACCTGTCTAGTTTCTCCTTTGTGACCATCTCTATTACCTCTCATCATCTGACACCGGGATGTTCACAGATACATCATCTTACCCAGCCCATTGTCCAACAGAAGACATCTGAGTGTCATAACTCATGTCACAAAAGACCAGCATCTCCCCTTGTGATATTCTTTATTATCATTCTTCATTTGACACTGACACTGATGTTCACAGATACATCATCCGGCCCAGCCCATTCTCCGCACAGAAGACATTTGAGCGTCACAACTCACGTCGCAAGTCCAACATCTCCCTGTGTGACACAAGGCGGCGTAGCACCACTCTCACCAGACCCCCACCCCTCACCACTGCACCAAAATCAAACTCGCTCAGCCTCCCGGACAGCCCTCAGATTTCACCTGGTGAGCCTCACAGTTCAGCAACCCCTGCCTTTCCTACCATTCCCTCTATCATCTGTCTGGCCTCCTGATAGACCCGGTAAGCTAGCTTTCATTGTCCCTTTATCCTTCTTTTTTCTCCCTTTTCTCCCTTTTTATCCCTTTTTATCCATCACAGATTTGGTAAGCCCATTCTCTCACCTTCTCACACGCTCTTCTGCATTGATTCTTTCTTCTGCAATAACTCTCTTCCTTTTTCTTTTTCATTATATCTTCTCTAATGCATGCCAGCTTTTTTCCTTTTTTTTTTTTTTTTTTTTTTTTTTGTACCTTCTTGTGTCCCTACATTTTATACAGTATTTAGATACTTTTTTTTTTCGGGGGGGTGGGAGGGGGAGTCAGTTTCTTCCATGCTCTTCTGTCATTCTCTATGTCCTTTTTCTCTAATACAGTGTATACACTCTTTCTCTTGTTCATTTGTTTATGTGTGTGTGTGTGTATTTACCTAATTGTATTTTCTAATTGTGATATACAGGAAATGAGCTACGCTCGTGGGGTCCCGTCTCTGTTTCTCAATAAGTCAAATTTTGCTTTAAACTCACTTAAGTTTTTAGACTGGACGATCTCTTTGTCCAGGCTATTCCGCAGGTCTATGCATCTATAAGGAAAGCTATATTTCTTGATGTCCTTCAAGCAGCTTGGCTTCTTTAGCTTCATTCTGTGTCCTCTTGTTACCCTCTCATCCCACACAAACAGATTTTCTCTGTCAGTTTTATCTACTCCCATCATGGTCCTGAACACTGCAATCATGTCGCCCCTCTCTCTCCTTTCCTCTGAGGAAGGCAAATCCAGCCTTTCCAGCCTCTCTCTGTACGACAAATCTGCTGTTCTTTGTATTCTTTCAGTCTTGGTTATATCTTTCTTTTTGTGTGGGGACCACGCTACTGCTGCATATACTAACCTGGGGAAGATCATGGCAACTATCAATTTTTTCATAATCTCATCCATGTAATGAAATGCCACTCTTATATTGGTCAAGAGTTTATATGCCTCTCTAACTGCCTTATTTATGTGTTTTTTTGACAAACTATCCTGGACCAGCACTCCCAAATCTTTCTCTTCTCTCGCTTTTCTGAGTGGTTCATTACCCATCAAATAATTCAGTGATGACTTCTTTGTACTTTTACACATTTCCAATATTTTACATTTTTTTGCATTGAGTTACATTTCCCACATCCGGCTCCAATCATGTATCCTGTCCAGATCCTCCTGCAGCATTTTACAGTCCACTTCAACCTCTACCTTTCTCAAGATCTTTGCATCATCAGCAAACAGACTTGCATAACTGTTCATTCCATCTACCATATCATTTACATAAATCAGGAACATTACTGGTGCCAACACCGAGCCCCGTGGGACACCACTTGTTACTTCCTTCCATCCATCCAGATGTCCTGTCCTTTATTACTGTCCTGATTTGTCTGTCACTCAAAAAGTCTCTCATCCATTCCAGGAGGCTTCCCTTCAGTCCTCCTGTATGCTCTAATTTCCATATTAATCTCTTATGGGGTACCTTGTCGAAGGCCTTCTCCAGATCTAAATACTGTACGCACAGTCCACCCAACTGTCTCTCTCCTGTAGCACGTCAGTTGCTCTTGAGTAAAAGCTCAACAAGTTGGAAACACATGACCTTACACTTCTGAATCCAAACTGACTTTCAGTCAAAATATTCATCTCTTCCAGATATTTTATCCATCTATCTTTCAGGATTCTCTCACACAATTTTGCGACTATGCTGATTAGGGACACTGGTCTATAATTCAGGAGTTCTTCCTTGTTTCCTCCCTTATAAATTGGTACCACATTTGCCCTTTTCCATTCCCGAGGCACTTTCCCCTCTTCCAGAGAACACACAATTAAATTGTGAATCTTTTTTGCCAGTTGTTCTCTGCATTCCTTCAGTACCCAATTAGAGATTCCATCCGGTCCTGGGGCTTTCCTTACATCTTGAGTTTCCAGTAATTTATGCACTTCCTGCACTTCCACTTTTATATCTTTTATCACTACTTTTCTAATCACTCCCTCCCCCTCCACAAAATCCTTTTCCTTAGTGAAAACTGATTGGAAACATTTGTTCATTATTTCAGCTTGCATTACCACATCCTTGTAGACCTCTCCTTCTACTTTCAGTTTGGTGATTCCTTCCTTTTGCTTCAATTTGCCATTGACAAATCTATAAAACAATTTGGGTTCATCCTTACATTTGTCAATTATACCTTTTTCAAAGTTCCTTCCTTCCTCTCTGCGTATTATTGTATATTCATTTCTAGTTGCTTTATATTCTTCCTTTGTTCTGTTATTACCTCTCTTTCTCCATTTGTTCCATGCCATGTCCCTCTCTTTTTTCACTGTCATACACCTTCTATTAAACCACTCCTTTTTCCTGTTTTCTTTCCCACTTACTCTTGGCACATATTTTTCCACCCCCAAATTATAGAGGTCTAAAAAGATATCCCACTTCCTCTGTATCTCTCTTGTGTCTCTGAATTTTCTCCAATCCGCAGTTTCGAAAAATTTTCTCAATTCTGTAAAGCTTGCTTTCCCAAAATTGTATCTTCCTTGCCAATAAAGCTTGTCTCTTGGCACCACATTCCCTGTTATCATCTGGAACTCAATGACCACATGATCACTTTTTCCTATAGAACACAGATATTTCAACGATTCAGTTACATCAGGTTCTTTGGTTAGTAACAAATCTAATCTTGCTAGTGTGTCATCACCTTGGAAACGTGTCTCTTCTTTGACCCACTGCGTCATTACATTATTCATTGCTATATTTAACAATTTAGTGCCCCATGAATCTTCACTTCCTCCTGAGTCCCATTCCTCCCAGTTCACCTCTTTACAATTAAAGTCACCCATTAGGATTATATTGTTGCTTTTCTCAATCACTTTCTGTAGATAACTAACCATGTCTGACAGCATCTCCTGGTATTCATCGTCATTCCATGCTCTTGTCTTAGGAGGAACATGTACCACTGCCATATCTCTCTTTCCATTCTTCCCAGTTTCTAATATCATATTTATCACTTCAGCCCTACCCTCTCCCATTTCCACAGTATCTACATTTATGTTGTCCTTCACTGCTATCATCACTCCTCCTCCTGTTTTTTCCTTTCTGTCTCTTTTCCATAATTTGTATTTCCCATCTCCCATATGAATATCAATATCTTCTTTCAATTTAGTCTCTACAACACACATAACATCAGGTTCATGTACCCTCAAAAAATCATTGATTTCTAACCTTGCCAATATTAATCCATCAGTGTTTTTATACGCCACTTTCAAACTTTTTTCATGGTTTTTTATGCTCTCTTCTCTCCTCCTTTCCATCGGTACCACTTTCTCAATTTCTGATCCATAACTCTCCAGTAGAACACTGTCTTCTCTTCCTCCATTCTCTGTTCGTTTTTTACCTTTGCTTCCTTTACCAGTTCCTTTAATTTAGCTCTTTCTTCTTCATTTGCATCCCTTCTTATCCAGACATTTTTAAACCCCTCTTTGTCTGACAATTTCCACGTTCTATTGATTATTTCATTCACCATTACCTGGGACTCAAACTTTACCTTCAGTGGCCTTGCCCCTCCTTCCTCGTACTTTCCTTACCCAAACACTTCTTCAATCTCTTCTTGAGCTTCGTTGTTGCCCTCTGTAATCACTGATATTATCTCTTTAACCTTGATCAGTTCTTCTCTTTCTCTTTCAGATCTTACTGTCATTTGTTTTTCTTTAACTCCTGAAATTATAACACATTTTTTCTTGTCTGCTACATCCCTGACCAACGATTCTCTACTTCTCAGTACCCTAACCACTTCCTTCTCCACCTTTTCCTTGCTTTGTTGTTCTGTAATCTCCTTCAAGTTTACATTTCCTTCCTCCTGAATTTTCTTCCACCCCTTATGTTGCTCCTTGATTTTCTTAATATGCACATCTTGCATCCTTTGTGTGTGTGTGTGTGTGTGTGTGTGTGTGTGTGTGTGTGTGTGTGTGTG
>JAGKTI010003980.1:0-34312 GCA_018397915.1 Birgus latro | reverse complement strand
AGTGTGTGTGTGTGTGTGTGTGTGTGTGTGTGTGTGTTCTTACCTAATTGTATCTTTACAGGAATGAGTCAAGCTCGTATTGTCCCATGTCTTAAACCATTTTTATCATACATCTCCTTAAATTTATGAATTGTTTTGACACACACTATTTCATTCGGTAGTGCATTCCACTGATCAGTTGCCCTATTTGGGAAACTAAATTTCCTTACGTCTTTATCACCTCTATTTTTGTGCAGTTTTTTGCAGTGTCCTCTTGCTGATACTTCCCCATAGGTTACGAGTATATTTTTATTTATGTCTATTTTCTCTTTCCCTGATATGCACTTATATAGCATAATCGTGTCTCCTCTTTTTCTTCTATCCAGTAGTGTTGGCAGATTCAATTTTTCTAATCTTTCTTCATAGCTTAGATCCCTTAAGCTTGGTACCCATCTTTGTAGCAGCCTTTTGAGCTTTTTCAGTCTTATTTGTGTATTTTTTGAGGTTAGGATTCCAGACTATTTCTGCATACTCAAAGGGTTGGTTTGATGAAAGATGTTATTATCTTCCTCAGCATGTCTTCATTAATATATGTGAATGCTATTCTCATATTTGCAAGCAGTGTATACATGTTCCGTACCTTTTCATTTATGTGGTGTGCCAGAGTTAGTCTGTTATTGATAATCACACGTAAGTCCTTCTCTCTTTCTGACGTGTGTAGGGTTTTACTTCCTAATTTATAACACGAATTTGGTCTTTTCCCACTTTTACCAAACTTGATTACATGACACTTCTCCACATTGAATTCCATTTGCCATGTATTACCCCATTCATGAAGTTTATTTAATTCTTCTTTTAGCTCTTTACAAGAATCTATGTTAGTAATTCTCTTTTGTATTTTTGCATTATCGGCAAACATATTTAAATAGCTTTCATTTCCAGTGTTCCTATCTGTGTCATTTATGTACACTAAAAACATGTACCATTCCCCTTATATGTATATGTGTATGTATTATGCCTTGGTGTAAGCGACCCATGAGATAAGAGACTTTGAGGTTTTCATCTGTAATCCGCCGATTGTGGATGTCGGTTTCGACCTCTCTGAGAAAATCATAAACAGACCAAGTAGTATACCCAGCGGCCGTAATAGTGTGCCAGAAACCCTCTATCCCTGCTGATGATGATAGTCTACCGACCGGTATATGTGCCATTAACTCTACGGGATCTGCTCCGACTTGTTCACCTGACCTGCTCTCAAACCTAACTTGCAAGGATTTTCCACAGCATAAATCTCAACTGCTCGACCTTTTGCATGCTTACAGAAATGTGGTAGCCTTACCCGGAGAACAAATGGGCAAGACAGACTTAGTCAAACATCACATAGACCTAGTACCAGGAACTCAGCCGATTTACATACCAGCATATCGGTTGCCTCACAGCTTGAGAAAACAGACAGATCAGATGGTACAGAAAATGTTAGTTCAGGACATTATCGAACCCTCCGTCAGTCCATGGAATAGTCCTCTTTTCTTAGTCCCAAAGAAGGACAGCAACTTTAGACCAGTAGTGGACTACCGTAAGGTAAACTCTGTAACCGTTCCCGACCATTTCCCGTTACCTGTCCTCACAGATTTGCTAGAATCACTCAGTGAAAATAACGTAGTCTTTTCATCCTTAGACCTCCTCAGTGGATACTGGCAGGTCGAAATGGAAGAATCCTCTCGCCCAATAACAGCCTTCAGCACTCCTTCTGGACATTTTCAGTTTAAGAGACTTCCTTTTGGTTTGAGAAATGCTCCTTCAGTATTCATGCGTCTTATCCATTCGGTATTTAGTTGTATGATGGGCCACTCTCTTTTTGCTTACCTAGATGACATCATTGTTGTAAGTGAATCAGTCCCTGACCATTTTGCCAAACTACAACAAGTCTTGGAACGCCTACAGCTAGCAGGCCTGAAAATCAACCTCAGTAAATGTGACTTCCTGAGAAAGAAAATCAACTTTCTAGGCCACGTCGTTGACACACAAGGCATTCATACTAATGACGACAAAACTAAGGCGATCATCAATTTCCCAGAACCTGGCACAACCGATGCTGTCAGAAGTTTCCTAGGCCTAAGTGGTTACTATCGCAGATTCATAAAGACTATGCAAAGATCGCCGCTCCTCTAACTCACTTACTAAGGAAGAATGTATCCTTTGTGTGGACTAACGATCAGTCCCAGGCTTTTCAAGCGCTAAAGACAGCTCTTGTCAATGCCCCAATTTTAGCATTCCCTGATTATACCAAGCCCTTTCTTCTATGCACAGACGCCTCAGGCGCAGGACTTGGTGCAGTTCTAATGCAACTAGATCAAACATCCAGGAAGCGTGTAATAGCGTATGCTAGTCGCGCACTTACCACTGCTGAACGTAATTACAGTGTCACCGATTTAGAAGCCTTGGCAGTTGTCTGGTCCTTGAAACATTTCAGAGACATAGTATATGGTTATCCAGTGCATATCCAGACAGACCACCTTCCTCTATGCGATTTGTTTAAGGGACGCAACCTCACTGGTAGGTTAGCTAGATGGTCCATCACCATCGAGGACTTCAATCCCACTTTTCAGTATGTCCCAGGAAAATCGAACGTAGTCGCGGATGCCCTCTCACGTCATGTAGCCGCACCTGTCACGTCCCTGCAGCCCAAGGTCACTGACAGCACAACCTTAACATCAGAGGATGTTCAAAACTCTCAGCGCAAAGATTCCATGTGGTCACAAGTAGTTTATTTCCTTGAATCAGGAGATGCCTCGACCTTACCTGCTCTCCCAGTACCACTAGATGAGTTCATAATCAAAGATGGTCTCTTGTACAGAAAAACATTCCTTACAGGAAAGGATTTGCCAAACAGAGAAGTACACCAACTCGTTGTCCCTACTGACCTGATATCTGCGGTCCTTCACATCGTTGGTGATACACCTCACGCATCCCATCCAGGTAAAGACCGATGCTTGCGCCAAGCACGTCTTTAGTACTATTGGCCAGCCATGCGTCGCGATATCAATGCGCACTGTGACTCTTGCATCTCGTGCCACCGCCACAAAGGTTCTAACGGCTTACCTGGACCGCTCTTACAATATCCAATCCCGTCACGCCCATGGGAAACAGTGTCCATCGATTTTCTAAAACTCCCTCTTACAGAATCAGGAGCAGAGTATTTGTTTGTAGCAGTCGACCACTTCTCACGCTACTGTGTCCTCATCCCCCTCTCAGATAAGACCGCGAAGAGTGTTGCACGTGCTTTTGTAGATCACGTAATTTGCCCGTTCAGTACACCACATACCATTCTCACTGACAATGGTACTGAGTTCAACAATAGCCTCCTGGAGGAGATCTGTCGCCGCTTTAAAATTAATTAATGCAATGTCATACCTAACCATCCAGCTTCCAATGGCCTTGTAGAGCGCCACAATAGAAAAATCTTAGAGTGCCTCAGACACCTAGGCTCCCATAGTTCGACATGGGATGACTGGTTTCCCCAAGTGGCATCCTCAATCAATAGCTCCATCAGTGCTTCCATTGGCGAATCTCCCTTCTTTGTTCTCTTTGGTTTTGACAAACACCTACCATACACCCTGGTATCCTCAAAGCCAGATCCAATCTGTAACATGGATGACTATGTCAAAGTAAAATTGGCCAACTTCCAAACAATCCATCAGTATGTTACATCCAATCTCGCTTCATCTAAGGAGGACATGATAAGACGCCAACATAAATCTGCCTCTCCTATCACTATCGACATCGGTGATCTAGTCTATGCTCATTCCCATACGCGTACCTCTAAATTGGATGTCAAATTTACCGGACCCCATCGCGTACTGAATAAACAAGCCAACGAGTATCACATCCAAGACCTCTCCACTACAGACACTAAGTGGGTCCATGCTGACGATGTGAAACGTGCTCCACGGGGCCTAGTGTTGGAAGAATCACTTGCACAACCTACTGCTCTCCCTCCTACTTCCCAAATCCCTCACTCTACTTTCGGTTTAACACCAGTACTCCCCTACTCCTCTCTCGAATATTACTATCCAGTTCTCGAGGCCACTCTTCTCACCACATCCGTCGTCGTCCATATCCCTCTCCGTTCTGACATCACTTTCAACCTATTCCACATCATTCCCTTCCCCTTCCGTTACAACAACTCCTTATTGCAAGTCTCTGTTCCTTCAGAATATTTCCTCCTATCCCATGACCACCTTTCAGTGGCCTTCCTTTCTACCACAGACCTCCAGCAGTGTTCCTCTCTCACCCCTACCTCTCGTCTCTGTGCTGCCCACCTTTTCACTATCTTCCCTAGCAGCGCTACGCCCTGTGAGTCTGCTTTAGTTCGTAACCATTCCATATACTCGGCCTGTTCCTTTGTTCCAGCTCCTGTACTCCCAGTCCACCATGCTCACCTCAACCACGTCCAGTATTTCTTCTTCACTGTCCCCATCTCTGTCACCATCATGTGTCCTGGTACTTCAGTCCGCTCCGTACCCGCTCGTGGTCTCTACAAAGCACCGGACTATTGTACCATCAGATCAGAGTCAGTCATCACTTATGCCACTCGCTATCACCAATCAGTCCGTAAACACTCCTATGACATCTTCCAACCCATTGACATACCTTCCAACCTGCCATCTCCTAACATTACCCTTATCTCCCCCAACATGCATATGCTAACATTCCTCAACGACAGTGACTTCATTATGGATCAATTTACTCTGGCCCTCAGCCGTTCATGGGTTCATCCAACCGTTATGTTTCCCCCTGTGGTCATCTCTTTCATAGGTTTTCTACTCCTAATCTGTGCAGTACACTGTTGTGTCCGGAAAATGGAAACCAGACTACAGGAAATCAGACTTGCTACTGGCATAGTATGCCCTACCCAGGATTAAGTGCCCTCCCATTCAGTGACTGCCTGTGCTACCTGATAAGTTGCATAACCTGTCGACAGAAAAAGTACCACCAGCAAATGTTGACATATCTCTGATACACTAATGTGTGACAACTAGCAACTAACAGAAACAAAATGAAAAAAAAAAGAAAAACAAAATGAAAGACATGTGTACCCTATATCTCGAGTGTTCTCTACAGTACTTATATAGGTATCTGAACATGTGTGACCGCATCCTCTATTTACTCCTTGTATCATATATCAACATGACTCTATGTGAATCTTATATCAACATACCTCCCCTTGTACCAGTGTATATCACTAGTTTCCAACCCCTTGACATGGCCATGTCCTCCCTCCAACCCGTGTATCATACTTACTCCCTCCCATCCCCTGTATCATAATCCCTCCCCTCTTCCCTTGTATCATACTCCCTACCTGTACAAATCTCCCACCTCCCTTAGTCATATGAACCACCCCGAATACCTTCTCTCTAGTGTCAGGAGACACAATCTCAACCCCCCCGGGGAGTATTGTACCGTTCCCCTTATATGTATAAGTGTATGTATTATGCCTCCCTCACTGTATACCCCCCACTGTATCCCCCCACCCCCACTGTATCCAGAATCGCAGCATAAGCAGCGCTTCCCAGGCAAGCCTAGCCAATCAGCTCCATATGTTTCAACTCTAGTCCAGTCGAGGGCTGACAATCTTGGAGGTAACACCTATATTTCTGTGTTCCACATTAAACGCCGTAAATAGCTACTCCAGGACTTTCCTTCAACCATCAAGAGAGAGGTGTTACAAACATAATTGGTGCCAGCACTCAGCCCTGTGGAACTCCGCTAGTCACTTCCCTCCATGATGAGTAATTTCCTCTTAGCTCTGTTCTCATTACCCTTTTTCTGAGAAAATCTTGCATCCAACAGTACAGTTTGCCTTGGATTCCTCCTTGATGGTACAGTTTCCGTAAAAGTCTTTGGTGCGGTACTCTATCAAATGCTTTCTTGAAATCTAGATAGATACTGTCCATCCATTCTTCTCTTTTCTGTAATATTTCTGCACCTCCATCATAGTAGCTTAATAAATTAGTAACACATGGTTTTTCCATTCTGAAACCAAATTGTCTTTCTGTTATCATATTGTGTTCTTCTAGATGGTATACCCAAACTTTTCTTATTAGCTTTTCCAGTATCTTACTTACAACACTGGTTAGTAATACTAGTCGGTAGTTGAGTGGATTTTGTCTATTCCCTTTCTTGAATAAAGGGACAATGTTTGCTTTCTTCCAAATATCTGGTAGTTTACCTTGACCCAAGGATTCCTTGAATATTAACAATAATGGTCTACTTAACTCCTTTGCACATTCATGTAGCACCCAACATGTAATTTTGTCTGGACCATTTGCTTTTCCTTTGTCTAATTTACTTAACTCTTCCTGTATTTCTTTTTGTTTTATATTTGTATATCTGGTAATATGTTTGAGCATGCATGTTCCATATTATCCCTCTCAAAATTATTTTCTTCTGTAAAAACTGATTGGAAATTCTAATTTAGTACTTCACAAATATCTTTCTCTTGTGTATATAAGATCCCATCATCTATAATGGATTGTATTTTGTCTTTTACTTTGGTTTTGCTTCGGATGTAGCTGTAAAATAGCTTCGCTTGATCACTACTTTTGTTTATGATGTCCTCCTCAAACTGTTTCTGGGCTTCTCTCCTTATTCTTGTGTATTCATTTCTTGCCTGTTTATAGTTGTTATATGCCCTCTCACTATTGTGTCTTCTGTATCTATTCCACAACAAGTCTCTTTTTTCTTTTGATTTTTTACATTCTTTATTAAACCATTTGTTTATTTTCATTTCTGTTTCTTTGTGCTGAGGGATGTAATTGTGGACCCTTATTTCATAAAGTTCACAGAATTTTCTATATATAACATTTAAATCTTATCCTCTAAGCTCTTTTTCCCAATCCATTTCTAAGAAGTATTTCTTTAGGTCATGATAATTGCCCTTTTTGTAGTTAAGGCTCTTTTTGTAACTTTCATTACTGTTAACTATGTCATATGCAATCCTGAAGTTGCAATTTAATACTGCATGGTTGCCTTTGCTGAATGGAGGGTGATACATAATACTGTCAATATCATTATCTTGCCTAGTAAATATCAGATCTATTACTGATGGTACATCATGTCCTCTTTTTCTGGTGCTTTCTTTTACATGTTGCATTAGGAAAAACTCCTGCACAAGGTCCAGGAGCTTTTGGTCCCAACAGCTTTCCTGGCTTTTTGTTTCTAGAGTATTCCAATTTATATTTGTATTGAAATCTCCAGATAGTATAATTCTTTCTGATTTCTCCTCTATTCTATGTAGTAATGCTCTTAAACTTTGAATTGTACTCTCTCCCAGTTCTTTATATTTGCTTTTTTCCCAAATGTTTGATTTAGGTGGAATGTATTAATTTGCCACAGTTAATTTCCCTTCAGATGTACTAATCTCTGCTGCTAACAGTTCTCCCTGTGAGGGTATATCTAGTTTTATTTCTTTGACTTGCAGATTTTTCTTTGTTAATATTATGATTCCTCATCCTTTTTTTTAGCTCCTATCTCTTCTCCATATATTGTATTCTTCTAGGTTTAGGGTGTCATTTGATATCCTTGATGTTAATTTTGTTTCAGTTAGGCAAACAATATGTGGTTCCTTGTCTTTAATATAATCATTCATCTCTAGTAATTTAGATACCATTCCATCTACATTTGAGTACATCAACTTAATCATCTTGTTTACATACTTGTCATGACTTGGGTCTACTACCTTCCTCCCTTTTATTCCCTCCTGTTTATGTACCACTTTCATACCTGCAATCTTATTATTTTTTTTAAAAATGTGTTCTTCTCTTCCTCTGATCTTCTCTCATTCTTTGTTTTTGCCTCCTCCCTCTTTTCTTTTAGTAATCCCAGTTCCTCTTGAGTTGGGAATTTTTTTATCCATACATTTTTGAAATCCTCATTTTCCATAAGTTTGTTTGCATTTTTCAGTATTTCCTCCACAGTGTTTACACTCTGGAAGGTTACTTTCAGTGGCCTTTATTTATTTCTCTCGTATTTCCCTAGTCTTCTGTGTTCCTCTATGTCTTTCCTACAGATTTCATATGATACTTCCTTCAAATTGTTCATTACATTTGCCATCTCCTTTTGGTCTCTTGAAATCTTGCTTTTTATTTTATCCTCCTGTATACCAGCGATTTTTTTTTTTTTTAATGCAAGGAAGAAGGAACCAAAGGCCATGGGCCCGCATACTGTTCCTTTGAAGAAAAAGCAAAAACAATACAAAAGAGAGCCAAATTCAAGATCAATTCATTTCGAGATGCCTGGACTGGACACTGCGTTTTAAAGACTGGAGACCTTAGGAAGTAGGGAATACAGACAGAAGAAGACAGTTCCAGAGTTGACCAGTTGCATAAATGAGAGACTGGGAGTAACAGTTAACTCTTGCATTAGTGAGTTGGACAGAAGAGGGATGAGAGTTTGTTGCTAGACGGGTACTACGTGCCCGTCGTAGAGGTGGAGGGATGCAAGCAGACGGTTCAGAGGATTATTATAGATTTGTTGATGTCTGCTGAATCTTCGACCAGTTTTGGATTGTTTTGGATTATTTTCTTTACTTCCTTTTTAATGCTCTTTTCTTCAGCTCTTGTTTCTAAGTCTTTCTTTACTTCCATCATTTCAGCATATGTGGAACCACATCATTTTTGTACCTTTGCATGGCTTCATTCACCTGAGTTATCTTCTCCTCATTATCACTGCTATGATCTGTCAAAGTGCTAGCCTGCCTAATTGTCTTTGTATCATTTCTGAACTCCTCCATAATACTCTCATGGTTGACAACTGTGCTTGCCATTTCACTAATCTTCTTTCTGAGTGTACCATCCTCAACTAAACGCTCATCTATTGTTATGTCTTTCCTGTTAACTTCCCCTGATAATTTTTCATTTTCTTCCTTCTGCATGTGCAACTGCTTTTTAATTTCATCCATTTCACTCTGAAATACCTTCTCTAATCTGTTCACTCGTTCAACCAACTTATATAATGTCTCCATTTCCACCAGTTCCGGTTAGAAATCATCATCCTGTTTTCTACCTTTATCTCTTTTCTTAACTCCTTCCATATTTACTTTACTAAACATGGTGCTCATCTTGTGGTACTATGAAAAGGATGTACATACTCACAGAGCTATAGCTTACATTCCGCACGCCATAGCCAAAACACTAATCAGCTGATTCGCTTGTTTGGCGCATCTGCACTATTTGTTGTATTCTGTTTTTGGAACAACACTTTTTCCTTAAACTTTCTCTTTTATATTAAGACAATATTTAGTTGGACCTAGTACAGAGCTTGACTTATATAAAGATACTTTTTATGTAAGGGCCATTTGGAGCTGATTTGGTTGGCAGCGGAGTGATACGTCTGCTCTCTCCCAAATTTGAGGTGTGTGTGTGTGTGCGTGTGTGTAATTCACCAGGATCACGTGATGGTTGTGATCATCAGCTTTTCACCCTCCCGGAAGAGACCCGAGACCTCATATAGTCCAATCTAAGGGCAAAGCCTTGATCTTCACACATGCACATGCCCATCCCTTTGCTCAATGGGTACAGTAACCACCTGCTTCATCAGTGAAACTTTTCACATGCCAAGCAAGGCGCAAACCCGTCTTAGCAGATGCTAGGCGAGAGTGTTACCACTGAATCGGTGAGCAGTGTGTATTTACCTAATTGTATTTACCTAATTGTGATATACAGGAAATGAGCTACGCTCGTGGGGTCCCGTCTCTGTTTCTCAATTAGTCAAATTTAGCTTTAAACTCGTTTAAGTTTTTAGACTGGACGATCTCTTTGTCCAGTCCATTCCACAGGTCTATGCATCTATACGGAAAACTATATTTCTTGATGTCCTTCAAGCAGCGCGGCTTCTTCAGTTTCAGTCCATGTCCTCTTGTTGCTGTCTTATCCCATAAAAACAGATCTTCTCTATCAATTTTATCTACTCCCATCATGGTCCTGAACACTGCAATCATGTCACCCCTCTCTCTCCTTTCCTCTAAGGATGGCAAATCCAGCCTTTCTAGCCTCTCACTATATGACAGATCTGCCAAACTGGGGACCATCTTGGTTGCTGTTCTTTGTATTCTCTCAATCTTGTTTATATCTTTCTTTTTGTGTGGGGACCACACTACTGCTGCATATTCTAACCTGGGGCGGATCATGGCCACAATCAGTTTTTCCATCATCTCTTCATTCATGTAATGAAATGCCACTCTTATGTTGGTCAAGAGTTTATATGTCTCTCTAACTATCTTGTTGATGTGTTTTTCAGGTGACAAACTGTCCTGGACCAGCACTCCTAAATCTTTCTCTTCTCTCGCTTTTGTGATTGGTTCATTACCCATCATATAATTCAGTGATGGCCTCTTGGTGCTTTTACCCATTTCCAATATTTTACATTTTTTTGCGTTGAATTTCATTTCCCACATCCGGCTCCAGTCATGTATCCTATCCAGATCCTCATGCAGCATTTTACAGTCCCCTTCAACCTCTACCTTCCTTAAGATCTTGGCATCATCAGCAAACAGACTTGCATAACTGTTCACTCCATCTACCATATCATTTATGTAAATCAGGAGCATTACTGACACCAACACCGAGCCCTGTGGGACACCACTTGTTACTTCTCTCCATCCAGACATCCTGTCCTTTATTACTGTCCTCATTTGTCTGTCACTCAAAAAGTCTTTCATCCATTCCAGGAGGTTACCCTTCAGTCCTCCTATATGCTCTAGTTTCCACATTAGTCTCTTATGGGGTACCTTGTCAAAGGCCTTCTCCAAATCTAAATATACACAATCCACCCAACCGTCTCTCTCCTGCAGCACATCAATCGCTCTTGAGTAAAAGCTCAGCAAGTTGGAAACACATGACCTTCCACTTCTAAATCCAAATTGACTTTCAGTCAAAATATTCATCTCTTCCAGATATTTTATCCACCCATCTTTCAGAACCTTTTCGCACAATTTTGCAACCATGCTGGTTAGGGACACTGGTCTATAGTTCAGGGGTTCTTCCTTGTTTCCTCCCTTGTAAATTGGTACCACATTTGCTCTCTTCCATTCCCGAGGCACTTTCCCTTCTTCCAGCGAACACAATTAATCTGTGAATCTTATCTGCCAGTTGGTCTCTGCATTCCTTCAGTACCCAATTTGAAATTCCATCTGGTCCTGGGGCTTTCCTTACATCTTGAGTTTCCAGTAATTTGTACACTTCCTGCACTTCCACTTTTATATCTTTTATCACCACACTCCTAGTCACTCCCTCCCCCTCCACAAACTCCCCTTCATTAGTAAAAACTGATTGGAAACGTTTCTTCATTATTTCAGCTTGCATTGGCGCATCATTATAGACCTTTCCTTCTACTTTCAGTTTGGTGATTCCTTCCTTTTGTTTCAATTTGCCATTAACAAATCTATAAAACAATTTGGGTTCATCCTTACATCTGTCGATTATACCTTTTTCAAAGTTCCTTTCTTCCTTTCTACGAATTCTTGTATATTCATTTCTAGTTCTTTTATATTCTTCCTTTGTTCTGTTATTACCTCTCTTTCTCCATTTGTTCTATGCCATGTTCCTCTCTTTTTTTGCTATAATACACCTTCTATTAAACCACTCCTTTTTCCTGTATTCTTTCCCACTTACTCTTGGAACATATTTATCGACTCCTGAATTATAGAGGTCTACAAAGATATCCCACTTCCTCTGAATCTCTCTTGTTTCTCTGAATTTTTTCCAATCTGCATTTTCAAAAAATTTACTCAATTCCGTAAAGTTTGCTTTCCCAAAGTTGTATCTTCCCTGCCTATGGAGCTCCTCTCTTGGCACCACGTTCCCTATTATCATCTGGAACTCAATGACCACGTGATCACTTTTTCCTATAGGACACAGCTATTTCAAGGATTCAATTACGTCAGGTTCTTTGGTTAGCAGTAAATCTAATCTTGCTGGGGTGTCATCACCTCGGAATCTTGTCTCTTCTTTGACCCACTGTGTCATTACATTATTCATCACAATGTTTAACAATATAGTGCCCCACGAATCTTCGCCGCCTCCTGAGTCCCATTCCTCCCAGTTCACCTCTTTACAATTAAAATCACCCATTAGAATTATATTGCTGCTTTTCTCAATCACTTTCTGTAGGTAACTAACCATGTCTGACAACATCTCCTGGTATTCATCATCAGTCCATGCTGTTGTCTTAGGTGGAACATATACTACTGCTATCTCTCTCTTACAGTTCTCTCCAGTTTCTAATTTCATGTTTATCACTTCAGCCCTACCCTCTCCCATTTCCACAGAATCTATATTTAAGTTATTCTTCACTGCTATCATCACTCCTCCTCCCATTTTATCTTTTCTGTCTCTTCTCCACAATTTGTATTTGCCATCTCCCATATGGATATCAATATTCTCCCTTAACTTAGTCTCTACAAAGCACATAACATCAGGTTCTTGTACCCTCAAGAAATCGTTGATTTCTAACATTGCCGATATTAATCCATCAACATTAGTGTACGCCACTTTCAAACTTTTTTTGTTATTACTTATACCGTCTTTTCTCCTCCTCTCCGTTGGTACCACTTCCTCAATTTCTGGTCCATAACTCTCCAATAAAACACTGTCTTCTCCTTCTCCGTTCTTTGTTCGTTTTTTGCCTTAGCTTCCTTTACTAACTCCTTTATTTTAGCTCTTTCTTCCTCATTTGCATCTCTCCTTAACCAGACATTTTCGAACCTCTCTTTGTCTGCTAATTTCCATGTCCTATTCATGATTTCATTTACTATTGCCTGGGACTTAAACTTCACCTTCAATGGCCTTGCCTCTCCCTCCTCATACTTACCTAACCTAAACACTTCTTCAGTCTCTTCTAGGGCTTCATTGTTACCTTCCATGACTACTGATAATATTTCTTTAACTTTACTCAATTCTTCTCTTTCTCTTTCAGATCTTATCGTGATACGCTTTTCTTTTACCCCTAAAATAATTACACATTTTTTCTTATCTGCTGCATCCCTGACTAAAGCTTCTCTACTTTTCAATACCCTAACCACTTCCTTCTCCACCTTTTCCTTGCTTTGTTGTTCAATAATCTCTTTCAAATTTACATTCCCTTCCTCCTGAATTTTCTTCCACCCCTTTTGTTACTCCTTGATTTCCTTAATATGTTAATCTTGCGTCCTTGTTTTTGAATCATACTCATCTAATTTACTTTTCATTTTGTCTCTTTCTTCTTCCAACCTCCTGTTTTCCCTCTTGGGGTGTTCTGTTTCATTTGTGGCAGATTCGTTACTCACTTTTAATTCCGTGACTTCTCTTTCTTGTTCTGCACTGTGTGTGTAAACTTTTTCCAGCTCGTTCTGTAAGCCTTTGATCTCTCTCCCCTGAAGGTCCTCTCCTGCAGCTCCCTAATTACTACCCATACCTTCTTCAATTCCTGGACATTCTTCTCCGCCGTTTTTTCTACTCCTGCTACTCTTGTTTGATACAATTTTATACTTCCATTTCTCGCATCTTCGTCGGAGAAACCCAGAAATTCACTTTCGCCAGACGTAAACAAACCGCTGTCGCTTTCCGCCATGATACAACCATATGGAAACTTTTCTATACTGTATCTTGCTCTCTTTATCCCAAAACCCGCTTTTTTTTATTAACTAATGTCCGACGGGACCACCACTCACGCACTCATTTACATAATCACAATAGGCTGGTTTCCTTTCGCCACTGATTCCACGATTATTTCCCTGCGGTCCAGGAGGACGTCTGTCCACGTCGGCGACCTGTGTGTGTGTGTGTGTCTGCCTGTCGTCTTACCTTCTCATAGCCCCTCCCCCATTTTGTTTTTTGTCATTTAGCCACCTCATAACACCAAATCCCTTGAATTACTCATTGAGGCTGTATTTATAAAGGATTAAAGCCATTTTTGGACATAAAGTTCTTCATCACACTTAACCATTATGAGGAATACATTTACTTTGTCATATTTTCACTTAAATTTTCTCTTTAGTTTGATTGTGAAGTGTTTGGTAACTGTATCTGTGAAAGTAAAAGTATAAACAGGCAGTCACATACACACCTTAAGTTTAGGATACTATATAAATAGGGCCTCAGTTTTTTGTTCATTGATCTATTTGTCCCATGCATGTGGCATCTGGTATAAGCTTTATATCTTCCTAATTGGGTTGGCTCCTTGTTCCATACCCTGCTACTGGATTCACAAGGAAACTTTTGTTTTTCTTAATGCGAGGATGAAGGAACCAAAGGCCAGGAGCCTGTAAGATTATTCCCTCAAGAAAAAACAAAATCAAGAAATCAGAGAACCATATTAAAGATTCGTTCATTTAGAGATGCCTGGACACACTGTGTTTGAAAGACTGGAGATCATAGACAGTAGGAAATACAGACAGGGAGAGACAGTTCCAGAGTTGACCTGTTGTATACATGAAGGAATGGGAGTAATGGTTAACTCTTGCATTAGAAACTTGGACAGAAAAAGGATGAGAGTTTGTTGCCAGAGAGGTGTTAGTGCCTGCCATAGTGGTGGAGGGATGCAAGTAGACAGTTCAGAGGAGCAGTGACTATTGAAGTAGGGATAGAAAAGAGATAAAGGTGTGACAGTGTGGTGAAGAGACAGAGGTTGAAGGGAGCCAGTAAGAGGAGGAGAATGAATGAGATGAAAAGACTTTGACTCCACCATGTTGAGAAGAGCTGTATCTGAGGAACCTCCCCACACATGAAAGTTGTACTCTGCACAGGGCAAATAAAACCTGTATATAAAGTCAACAACTGTGCAAGGGTAAAGAACCTTTGCCTGTCATAATGTAGATCTTTCTGTTTGCAGGAAGGACAAGGAGACTATAGATCTATCTATCTATCTATTGCCAGATGCCTCAGCCCCACACGGGATGGCCACAAACAAATCACCTCCATGTCGCTCTGTCCCCCACCATTTAACTACCCCGCTCCCAACTCACACCCCCCTCTCTCATATACCTCTCCACTCCATCCCTCAATCTCATCCTCGGCCTCCCCCTTCCTCTCGCCCCCTCCACCTCACTCACATACACTCTCCTCGTCAGTCTTTCACTCTCCATCCTCTCCACATGCCCAAACCACCTTAACGTGTTTCTCATAACGCTTCCTATCACGTCCACAACCACACCACAATGCTCCTTCACTTCCTCATTTGTTAGTCTGTCTCTCCATGTGACTCCACATGCACCTCTCAAATAACTCATTTCCACTGCTCTCACTCTTGACTTCTGTCCCTCCAACAGGGTCCAAGCTTCACTTCCATATGTCAGAGTTGGTATCACAATACTATCATGTAACAACTTTTTCACTTCCATGCTCACCTCCCTGTTTCTTATCACTGCTTTCAACGAACCAGCAACCTTTCTTCCCTGCTGCACACTTTCGAGCACTTCACCCTCCAGACTTCCTCCATCCTTACTCAACACACTACCCATGTACTTAAATGCACTCATTCTCCATATCCTTCCCATCCAATCTCACTGTACATTCACTGGCTTCACTTCTCTCAAAGACCATCACTTTACCCTTCCCTACATTCACCTTTAGATTCCGTTTCTTACACACTCTCCCAAACTCATCTACCAAGCCTTGCAGCTCCCCTTCATCTTCGCTCAACAACACCATATCATCTACAAACAACAGTAGAGGAAGTTTCCAAACACTGCCCTCTCTCACTAGGGCCGCTCCAACATCCACTGCCTGACCTTGTATCTCTTTTATAACCCCATCCATGTACAGATTGAACAACCATGGAGACATGACACATCCTTGTTTCAATCCAACTTTCAAATGGAAAGATTCACTCAGTTTGCCATCCACACGCACTGCAGCCTTAGCACCCTCATACATACTCTTCACTGCCTTCAACAACTTCCCATCCACTGCATATATTCTTAATACCTTCCACAATCCTTGTCTATCCACCCTGTCATATGCTTTCTCCAGATCCATGAAGGCTGCATACAACTTCTTTCCCTTCACTAGAAACTTTTCCACTAAGGATCTAAGAATGAATATCAGGTCTACACAACCTCTTCCCTTTCTAAAACCTCCTTGTTCTTCTCCAACTAATTCCTCTGTTATATCCCGAACTCTGTCAATAAGTATACTACCATATACTTTTCCTATTACATTGAGAAGGCAAATGCCCCTATGATTACCACACACTGCTTTTTCCCCTTTTCATTTGTCCAGAGGAATAATTATACCTGACTTCCAATCCTCTGGAACTCTACCCTCCTCCCAAGCCAATCTGCACACCTTCCACATCCATTCTATTACTATCTCTCCCCCATGCTTCAGCATTTCACCACACACTCCATCAGTTCCTGGGGCTTTCCCCATTTTAACTTTCTTCATTGCTTCCACCACTTCCATCCTACTGATTTCTTCCTCTCTTCTCACAACCCTTCTTCTCCCCACCATTCCCCAGCCACTTATACTTGCATTACTTTCATTCTCTATGTTCAACAGTCCATTGAAGTGTTCTCTCTATCTGTTTACTTTTTCTCCCTTCTCCACTAGTAATCTACCATTTTTATCTTTCACACCCCCACTGACTTCGTTGGCACCTTGTCTAGCTCTCTTTACCTCCTTCCAGAACATTTTCTTACATTCCCTCCACTTTGCACTCAAATTTCTTCCAAATTCCTCACCCACTCTCTTCTTACTCTCTCTTACTAATCTTTTCACCTCTCTCCTCTCTACATATAACTTTCTTGTCCGTCTCTCAGCTTCTTCGACGCCCCTATTCCTCATCCACTCGTTATATGCTTTCTTCTTTTGTGCCACAGCCTCTTTCACCTCTTCAGTCCACCATGCTGTTCCCTGAACCCCCTTTCGTCTTCTCTTCACCCCACACACCACCTCACATGCTGCACAGATTTCTTCTGTGAATATCTTGCACACACCTTCCACGTCCCCCATCTGCTCCAATATATATTTACCCAATCGCTCCTCCACTTCCCTTTTATATTCAGCCTTTACTCCATTCTCTTGTAACTTTTCTACCCTCCTTGTAACAAATACTTCCTCCTGTCCTTCCCTTCTTCTCTTCCTCCATCTTGTTTGGATTCTGATTCTGGCTACCACCAAGTGGTGGTCAGAAAGTCCACTCCCCCAACCTCTATATACTCTTGCATTCATTACACATCTTCTCATCCTTTCATCCTCACACACATAGTCAATCATTGCCTTCCGTTCATTCATTCCACCGTCCACCCTTCTCACCACTCGCCATGTATACCTATGGATCATTTTGTGCCTGAAGAGGGTATTAGCTAACACCAACCCCCTCCCGGCACAAATGTCCACTAAAGCACTGTCATTCTCATCCATCTCTGCAGGCACACCCCACTCACCAACCACTCCGTCCACCTTCTCATTCCCTACTTTTCCATTCATATCTCCAGTCAGAAACACTCTCTCATTCCTTTCAAACTTTTCCAAACAGGCTTCCACATTTGTCCAGAACTCTTCTCTCACTCTACTTACACGATCTATAGATGCTTCTCCTAACTCTTGTTTTTTCTGCAACAACAATTTTTTGCTATGAGAGAAACTGGCATGAACTGTTTTTGGTTTTTGCCGTCAAGAAAAGCTTCAGACTACCATCGGCAAGTCTGCATTAAGTGTGAAACTCACATCCTTTCAGTCAGTAATAAGAATAAAATGTTTCAGAAGCTGTGACTGATGACTGTACTGTATATCATGGACATGTGCCAAATATCAGTATCCCAGTCCCTTCCCCACCCCAGAGGCTGATGATTGTACATCATGTGTACTTACCCCGAGTCAGTTTTCCAGTCCCTTCCTTATCCCAGTGTCCTCAGATTGTGTTCTAGTACAGTACGTTAAATCCTTTAATATGATGACGGAGTGATTATTATGGTATTGTTACCTTTGGATGCTTTTCTTTAGATTAGGAAAGACTTCAGACTGAAGGAGTTAGATACCGGTACCTGTGTTGCCTTTGCATTGACTGCTTGAATATGTACAACTGTTTTATACAACTGCCACTCACCTCCCTCCCCTTCTCCTGAAAGGAGAGAAAGGCTGCTGTGTCTTGCAGTCCACCAGCTTCACATTCAGATGAGCTTGAAACCACATCAGCAGCAACAGCTTCTTACTTCAGTGTTCCCCATCCCAACCAGACCCATAAGCCATCCATCTCATTTGTTAGAACTCCCATTCCAGAGCAGGAGTTAGCTTGGAATTCGTGAGTTGCTGAGTGCACTGAGAGCCATATTTTAATTGGCATCAGAAACTTCTTTGGGCCTCTTCCTTAGCGATTTATTTTTTATATATATCACTTTCACATTCTGGTTTAAGTTATTTTTATCATTTTAATATTGACATTTTTGGCATCATTAATATGAAATAGGATTGTAGTGCTAAGGTGCGATGTGCAAAATAAATTGCTGAGGAAGAGGCTGAGCTAATTTCTGAAGCAATTAGGACTGGGGCATGCAGTCAGTTTCCTGCTGACTAATAAAATTATCTGAGTCAAGGGAGGTATGTGGTAAAAACCCTGGGCCATATTCTGAATGGCATGTGGGGCTTTGTAGCACCTCTTTCTCAGCAGTTTATTGTGCATCTTGCACTTTACAATTCTCTCTTATGTTATTTATGTTATTATAATGTTGACATAATTTGCATTAATAACATATAGTACATGAAGATATTAAAGTGGAATGTGCAAAGTAAATAGTTAAAGAGAAGCTGCTGCAGAATTTGTATACTTCCTAGAATGTGACCCCTATTTTATTTGAACCCATTGGCATTTTATATACAGTACATGTCTGTTTCCTAACTTGATATCCCAGTGTCTATTCCAGGATGACAGGAATAAAAGGACTTCCTCATGACTTCCAGTGTTTTCCAACTCTCCATTCAGGCCATTTCACAGAGCTCTTTCCAAGTCCTTTGTGATTTTTTTTTTTTTTCTGATGTTCCACACTTCCAGCAGTTTCTTTAGTAAGTTGCTGATGGGTTAACTTACTAATGATAATCAGTAAAATATTTCTCATGTGGTCAGAAAGGAATGAATGATGTGTGAATGATTTTATGGTCCATTTCACTTGGCAAGACATTCGGTATGAATAGGAAATTGTTTGATTCTTGCATAAGAAGTATCAACAGAATGTTACCTAATTTACTTTGTTGCCTCAAAGCTCCCTTGAAGGGATTCTTCATTTTGAAAAAAATGGTCACAGTTGAGAAACTGCCAGAGTTCTCTGAAGTTTTTTTTTTAATTATTTATTTTTTTATTTTTTTTAATGCAAGGAAGAAGGAACCAGAGGCCAGGAGCCCACAATACCATTCCTTCCAAGAGAAAACAAAAACAATACAACAGAGAACCAAATTCAAGATCCGTTCATTTCAAGATGCCTAGGCACACTGCGTTTGAAAGACTTTAGATCATTGGAAGTAGGAAATACAGACAGAGGAAGACAGTTCCAGAATTGACCTGTTGCCTAAATGAAGGACTGGGAGTAATGGTTAACTCTTGCATTAGAGAGTTGGACAGACAAGGGATGAGAGTTTGTTGCTAGACGGGTGCTACGCACCCATTATATAGGTGGAGGGATGCAAGTTGACAATTCAGAGGAGCAGTGGCCATTGAAGTAGCTATAGAAAAGACATAAAGATGCATCAGTGCAGTGAATAGACAGAGGTAGAAGGAGCCAGTGAGAGGAGGAGAGTTAATGAGACGAAAAGCCTTTAACCCCACCTTGTTGAGAATAGCTGTATGTGGCGAGCATCTCCACACATGAGAGTTGAAGTCTGCACAGGGGTGAATAAAACCCGTGTATAAAGTCAACAACTGTGCAGGGGTAAAGAAGGTACAGAGTCGGCTTAGCTCACCTAATCTCGTGGAAGCAGATTTTACAACTGATGTAATTTGATCTTTCCAAGATAAATCCTGAGAGAATGAAACCCCAGGTATGTCTGAGGATGATGCAGGATTGAGCTGGACATTATTAAACATTAGTAGGTACTCCTGTGGAAGTTTTTTTTGGGTTGATAGGTTTAAGAACTGAGTCTTTGATGCATTAAAAACAAGATTACTTTTACCACAATTAGAGATATATACGAGCGAAGTCAGACATTAGATGTGCCATAGTCTCATCCCTTGTTTGTCGAAGTAATTGCTGAGATGAACGTTGCAAGAACCGGATAGAAAAGAGAAGGATGGAATCTTCAGTGTATGATTAGATAGGGTTAGATGTACATTAGAAGGTCACTGATGAATAAAAGGAAGAGACTTGGTGATAGGACAGAGTCCTGAGGAACACCACTGTTGATAGATCTAGGAGAAGAATGGTGGCCGTTTACAACAGCAGCTATAGAATGATCAGAAAGGAATCTATAGATGAAAGCACAGATAGAAGGATAGAAACTGTAAGAAGGCAGTTTGGAAATTAAATATTTATGCCCGGCTCGATCAAAAGCCTTAGAGATGTGAAGTGCAGCGGTAAAGCTTCTGCCAAAGTCTTGAAAAGAGGATGACGAGGAGTCTGAAAGGTAGGTGAGAAGATCGCCAGTGGAGCACCCCTGACGGAACCCATACTGACAATCAGAAAGAAGGTTGTGATAGGAAAGATGCTTTTAAAATTTTTCTGTGTAGCGTACAGTAGACTCAAAAACTTTTGAGACACAAGATGTTAAAGCAATTGGGCAATAGTTAGAGGGTTGAAAATGGTCACCCTTCTTTGGGGCAGGCTGAGGAAAAGCAAACTTTCAGCAAGAAGTAAAGGTACAAGTTGACAGACAAAGGCGAAAGAGTTTACTGAGGCAGGGTGTGAGCACAGAAGCACAGTTCTTGAGGACAACAGGAGGGACCCCATTAGGCCCATATGCCTTGTTAGTGTTGAGGCCAGTGATGGCAGAAAATGCATCAGTTGAAGAAATTTTAATGTCAGCCATGAGGAAGTCAGAGGGGGGAAGTGTTGGAGGAACAGCACCAGAATCGTCTAAGGTGGAATTGGAAGAGAAAGTCTGAGCAAAGAGATCTGCTTTATCAGTATAAAAAATACATACAGAGCTATCAGAGTAGAAAAGAGGAGGGAAGGATGATGAGGTAAAGTTGACAGAAGGGTTTTTGGCAAGGTGCCAGAAAGAGCGGGAAGAATTCGAGTTAGAGAGTTGAGAGCATTTAGTATGGATGAAATTATTTTTAGCTGGGTGAAGAACACAGCATTATTCCGGGCTGAAATATAGAGATGTGATACAGGGGTGGGTTCGGTCTAGTACCTTTTATAGGCCCTCTCGTTGTTGTGGACAGTATCAGAACAAGTGTGATTAAAGCAAGGTTTTTTTGCATTAGTCAGAGGATATGAGAAAGGAATGTATGCTTCCATGCCCGAGAGAATAACCTCTGTAATGTGCAAGGCACACTCAGATGGCTCCCGACCATGGAAGCAATAATCATTCTGGGGAAAATCAAAGAAGTAATGCCTGAGGGCCTCTGAATCAACAGCTCCAAAGTGCCACAACTGACATTTCTTTGGAGGGTTCACTGGCCGCACTGTAGCGATAGGACAGGTTAAGGTACCATAATAAGGTTGTGATCAGAGGAGCCCAACAGAGAAGAAAGAGTAATAGCACAAGCAGAAAGATTAGTTATAGGGAAAAGGTCAGGTATGTTGGAACTCTCTCCAAGGCATCCAGGGATACAGGGAGGGTGCTGTACAAGCTGCACTAGGTCACTAAGGATAGAAAAGATGTAGGATTGTTCATCAGGTGGATCAGTGAAAGGAGAGGAGAGCCAAAGGTGGTGATGAACATTGAAATCTCCTGGAGTGGAGATTTCAGAGAAAGGAGAAACGGATAGGATGTTTTCTATCGCAGGAGCAAGATAGTCATAGAATTTTCATAATCAGTAGAATTAGGGGATAAGTAAACAGCACGGATATATTTAGTCAGAGAATGACAGGAAAGCCAAAGCCAGAGAGTAGAGAATTCAGAAGAATCTTGTTCAGGATCACAAGAGCAAGATAAGTCGTTGCTTATACAGTACACGGCAGCCACCTTTGGCTTTGAAATCAGTTTAGAGAAAGTAGGAGGATACAGAGAAGGGTTTGCTATCAGTTGCCTCAGACAGCTGAGTCTCAGTTAAGAAGAGAAGATGAGGTTTAGAGGAAAAGATGTGGTGCTCAACAGAGAGAAAGTTAAAGAAGAAGCCGTGAATGTTGCAGAAATGAAGAAGTGAGTCAGACAGTGGTTCCAGGCAACTCATTGAGTTGTCACCAGGAGAAGGGCTGATGGTGGGGGCATTTATACCCTCCCTGGGGACTCCGAGAGTTGGTTATTAGATGGCATTTTGGTTTAAATTTTGAGAAGGAAGTGTAGTGTGTAATGTGCATGTAGTTTGGTGTTAGCAGGTAGAGACACTTGTATTGGAGAGTATGCTGGCATACTCACTGTGTTACCGAAACACTGAAAAAGTACATCAAAGGGGAATGGTCAGGAACTGGTTCCGAGGGCTGATGAAACAGGAGCTGCAGCTCTCCCTGTCACCAGCTTTCCATCCACCTTGGGAGTACTGCTCTGCTCGACTGGTGATGCATCTTTGTTCAGAGAAGTTTGGACATTGTATGAATAGATGTTTAGTGTTGTGTGTGTGGTGTAGACATCATTCACACTGAAACATGAGAACTTAAGGATGACAATGTCCATAGGTACAAGTTTACTTAAATAAGAATGACGAGATAGATATGTAATGTCACTATGGTAGACAGATCATCATATGCAAAATGATGAGATGGATTTGTAATGCCACACAAGTGGACAGAACATCATGTGCAGAGTGATGCAGTTTGTGAGATGAAGCACACTTGTACATTAGAATGGTCTGTACATATGGAGAGAATAAGTAATTTTAGTACTGAGTGATGTGCTACACAACTCTGTATGTGCAAGGGACAACCCCTGTGAGCAGATCAAGGCAAACATGATCATAAGAATGGACCTTAGGATCAGGTGACTTGACATGAATTCTGTATTGTGGGAGACTGAACATCTTGGAGAGCAGCTGTCAGGTGAATAAGATCTGGCCCTTGCAAATTCTGACCACTTCCCCTCAAAATGTACCTATGCTTGTATATGTAATGTTGAGTCAGAAAGGTACAGTATTTATAAGACATTTGATTTTTAGTACTATTTTCCCCTTATACAACTATGACTTTAAGCAAGGAGTACTTTTATTTGATATTTGATTATGATTTGGTTATTCCCTTCAAGTGAAAACTTATTCTTCTTCTCTGGTTTAAATGTTGATATAATCTAACCAGCCTGTCTTTTCCCCCCTCCTTCCACTGTTTCCCGGTCCCTAGCAGCTCCCTTCCACACATCCCTTGTAGATTCCCTTCATGTCCCCATGTCCCCCCCTACAGGGTTCATCCGAGGCCGCTCAAATTCTCTACGCGTCGATGATATTCTCATGCGACGATCAAACTCCCTTCGCCAAGGGCTGGAGGCCACGCGTAAGATCAACAGCTTCGAGGAGCTTGGCATCAATCCTTTAACACCTCTGACCAGAGACCAGCGCACTGGGTCAATCAAAATACCCACCAATGGATCCATCGGCCTTGAGGTGGGTGTTATGTAGATACACAGACAGAAATCCACATACCAGAGATCAGCACACCGGTTTCAACAAAATTCCCACCAAAGGATCTGTCAGCCTTGAGGTGGGTGTTACATAGATACACAGACACAGAAACTACGCAGACCAGAGGCATGCGTATGTTGGTGAGGTGTCTACAGTGAGGCATGTATACCCAAGTTTTAGTTTACTCAAGTGTTTTGTTCCACAGGTTACTCAGCTAAAGGAATGCTGCTTAGAGGCATCGGTGCCATTCATGTTTCATGTTGCATACACAATGTCCCCACATTTACAGTACCACACACTTTCAAATGTCACCACTTAGGCATTAACTCCTACTGTCCACACTTAATGCTGTCAGAAGAGTATGGTTCAAAGCAACAGTGCTGGTCTTGGTGAATACATGTAGTCCTCCTAGGTACCATGTACCACTCACCTTCAAGTCACCACTCTGGCAATACAGTAAAACCTCAATACAGTATAACGGGCTTCAATAGACCGGAATTCGCTTTTATCGGACTTGAGGAGCTACCAGACTAAATTCCTATATATATCGGAAAAAGTTTAATAAAACCATAAGCAGTCTGGACTGCCTGACCACTTCAGCTATGTTCACCACAATAAGGTAAATAAAAGACATGTTTATCAGTGTACAGTACAGTATTATTATATTTATCATACAATTTCATTACTGTGGTGAAGTTAACACAGTGCAGTACCACAATGGTAGTCAAAACAGTCTAAAAACCATTCATGCGATCCGGACTAATGTTTGATATATTGGAAAAAATCCGGATTAGCGGGGGGACGTCCAGATGTCTCTTTTATCAGAATTTCGTATTTTTCGGAATGGTTTGAGCCCAAATCAGTCTGTTATAGTGACGTCTTACTGTAATTCCCACCATCTCCGAATAATGCCGCTAGAGTATTGTGGTTCAGAGGCTTCATTGCCATCCGTCCAGCTGCAGGGAACCTTTGTTGTCTGCCCTGTCACTTCACATACAGTATACCTCAGTATACGATACTCCTATATGTGATACCCTGGCTTAATGATGGGGTAGAAATATCACCATACCCCGCCTGACACTGGCCAAACCCTGGTTAACAATGAGTTTTTATTTTTTTTTAAACCAGTTTTGATGATATTTTAGACTAAAATTGTATGTTTATGTTGATTTATAAACTGTTTCTAGACTAAGATTAATGTGTTTTAGCCATAGATGGGGTGAACATTGTCATTTTGGGGTATACAGTTTACTAAGCTTGATTTTTTCCAGACTTATATTCGACAATTTTCCGATTTTATTCGTTGGTGTCAGTGAGTTATTTAGAGATGTTAGGCTTAGGTTAGCTGCTTTTATAGCTGTCAGGCCACTTAGATTGACTTTAAACTAGTTTGGGGGCTCATTTGGGTGGGTTTTGGACTTGATTGGGGGGGAATCCCAAGACTAAAAAACACATCCCATTACTTTACATGTTAAATCAACTCCGATATGCAACAATGCACCACCCAATGGTGGGTTTCTACCTAACCAATTGCATTGTTAAACTGGGATATACCTGTACCTTCACATTTCACCACTCATGCACTAATCCAACCATCTACAGGTAACGCCACCGGAGGAGTGTGGGTCAGATGCATCAGTACCGTCCATCCAGTTGCAGGGAACCATTGTCTGACAGCCACCCTCCCCCCGCCCTGCCAGAGTCTGGTTCCACATGAGCGGGGCACGAGGGGCGGTGGGTCGATCTCGCTCCCCAAAACTCTGACATTCACCTGCCACCTTCACAAGCCGACCAGCACTGGGCCCTGCCCCCTGGCCGCACTCACATTGAAGGTGGCATGCACATTCAGGTCCATCATGCAACTGCTGCAGACCCTTTAGAATTCTTTAATATACTCCAGATTAAAATTTTACTTGGCCATGACTCCACCCTTCCACAACTGCCCATACTCCCTCACTCTTACTCCATCACTTGTAACTATATTTCAGATTTTATATTTGGATGTAGCTGCAGCTGATGGAGTTGGATTGGTGAAGTAAAAGAAGGCATGAAAGGATATAAATTATGGCTGAAGGTAATTCCCATTTGGAATGGGCTATAAACACAGACAACAGTTTCTGCCACTTTGGTTAGTCTGTGGATTTTCTTGTAGTTGGTACTGGAAACTTTCTAAAACTGTACCTCTGCTTTAGCAATTTAATGTTTTGTTACAAATTATTTATACAACCCATGGCATTACTAGATGGGATTAGTAATATACAGTTGAACATTAAAATGCATTGTGCAGAATTAGTCACTCAGAAAAATGTTTTATGAAGTCATCTGTGCTACCTATAATATGGCTTTCCCTCACCAAACCATTTTAATCCCTTAACTCTTGGTAGGTGTTGGAGAGGAATGCTTTCTTGTGGCGACACTGATATAGCTGAACAGGTGAGCTGCTTGGTTATACACATACAAACGTCCTGCATATCATTCCCAGTACTCCTGAAAGTGGATGGTGTACTTCATGAGAAGGGCAGTTTCAGCCTGCTGAATTCACGTTTCACTTGACCCTGAAGCTGCTGCTACTACTACTACTATTACCACTACTACTGCTACTACTACTACTACTTCTACTTCTACTTAACTGCTACTAATGCTACAACTACTTCAGTTATTACTACTACTACTACTACTACTTTTTCAGTATTACCACTACAGTACTATACTACTACTGCAGAACTGCCACTACTGTTACTACTACTTCAGTACTACTGCTGCACTACTACAACTACAGTACCACCACCACCACCTCTACTACTATTACGGTACTACTTCGATACTACTACTGCAGTACTACTATTACAGTACTACCACCACCACTACTACTATTACTACTACAGCGCTACTCCTCCTCCTCCTCCTCCTTATATTTGTATGGCTAATTTATAAAGTGCAGTAAAAGGATAGCCTACAAATTCTCTGGTTTAATCAGCCTCAGGAGTTTATAATATTTGCTGTATAATGGCTTATTATAGACACCAGAGTGGCAGATGTGTTGTTATTGATGTTGTTGTTTATTGTGGCCATTATTCTCGTTCACTTATCCTTTTCATCTCGGTGTTGTACAATATTTTTCATTCTAGCCTTGCAGTCAACAAAGGATTTTATTTTATTTTTTATTTATTTATTTATTTTACTAAATGGGTTAAGTACAGTCTCCTTCAACCCCTTAGTGACATGATGTCACACCCAAGTTGAGTAAAGTGCTTGGTAGTTGTAAGAATAAAGTTAAAGGTATGTCCTTTGATTGAAGGGATTAACTGCTTCATTCTAATGGTTTAGAGTATACTCTTGCTGCCACCAGATTTTTTTTTGCAAATACTCATCAATCAACTACTAAAGGGGTGAGTGAAGGCTTTATCTAACCCCTTCCAGTTTGGAAAGTCACAGTTAAGCGAAATTAGATAACCTTTATGTAACACGAATAAAACAGAAATGCATCACTGGATTTAAGGTTTTAAAGAAAAGTGCTTAGGAGGCTTTGTAGTACCTCTTCCTTAATTATTTATTTTGCATATTACACCTTATTATTCTCATGAATGTTATTTATATATTTTTTATATGTGCATAGATGACATAAATAACATGCAAGGAAATATTAATGTATCACATGCAGTTGATGGGAATATGGCCCAGTTTGTCTCTGGAGGCTTCCTTCACCTATCTGAGGCTCAAATAAAGATCTAGATTCACATGCAGACTTACAAGCAATTCCCAGCTGTAATTGAGGTGTGAAATTATAGACTGCAGGAAGAACGGAGAATGCAATCATCCTGTGTTTTAGGACCATTTCATTGTTGTAAGTGTGATTTGAAATATTTGCTGGATGGACTGGGAAAGTGCAGAATCTTCCCATGTTCCTTGTTCTATCTGTCTACCAATAGCCAGACACCATAATCCCTGAAGGGATGGCTGTTTGATTTTGAGTTAATTGTATTATAGGGAGGGGCATTAACCCTCCATATGTAGGAAACACATACAGGTTAGTTATATGGTAACCACCCAGCATTGTAAGTGGTTTCCTGGCTTACAGAGAACCATTAGACTTGTCACTTAATGTAGAGCCATCTGAGAAGGAAAGAAGAGTAATAAAAAGTGATAAGAGAGATGGTAGAATAGGAAGAAAGGAGGGAAGGCACAGAAAAAGAATGCTAAAGATGAAGGAAGAAGTAGACAGCATTATATCAAGTGAGTGGATGATGGTTGCCATTCCCTACTGCTAAATCAGTGTGTACTAATGTGAGGAAAATTATTATATGTTCATGTACAGAATGGACAAGGAAAGAAAACTGCATAATCTTCACATGTCTCTTGTTCTTTCCACAGAAGCAAAACTTGGTGTGGCTGCAGCCTTAATTAGATGTGAACCAGATGGCTGCAAGTAAACTCCTTTTCCTCCAATCCACCATCTTTCTTTTGGAGGATAGGGAAGAAGGTGAAGGACATCTGTATAATAGGACAGCAGAGATGTATCTGTCTGTCTATAGCCAGACGCCATAATCCTGTAAAGGGTGGCCGTTTGTCTTCAAGTCAGTTGTGTTACTGGGAGGGGCACTAAACTTTCACCAGCTCGTTTGTTGACACATAGGGAACATGTATGGGTTGGTTATATGCCCTGTTATATTACTGCCATTGCATAAAGCCAGCACCAAAAGCTGAGTCATGAAGAGGAAATGATGCCAAGTTTAAGGAGGCATTGATGTAAGTTTGTTTGTGATTCTGGTGCTAAGTTTTATTGAGACACAAGTGCTTGGTTGAAGTGCTGTTGTGTTTACATGCAGTACTGGATGCTTTGTGAAACTTGTGTGCAAAACTTAAAGTTTGATTTTAAAAGCAATCTTATATAATTTAAAGTTTTATTTTGAAAGCAATCTTATATAATTATATTGTAAGATTATCAGATCTTACACTTGTGAAAGAACCCCTTCAGGCTAGTGAAGTACTGTACTGTTATGTTAAATTCTAAATCAGCTTAAAAGAGATACGTTTCTAACTAGAGAGGTTAGATAAAGCCTTCATTTAAGCTGAATGAAGTCACTAATTGGTAACAAGAATGTTAGAAAATGTAAGTCCTCAGAGTGGTGGTTCAGGATTAACCATTAAATTTTGGTTAACTCTGAAAGGGTCTCAGGTAATGAAGGAGTCATAGAAGGCTACATCTCTCCCCCCCCCCCATTGTAAAAGTTTCGTCTAAGCTAAATAAAGTTGCCTAGAATTTGAAAGAAATGATGAATAATATATATTTTGTGATTGAAGGGGTTTAAGATATAGCGATAAGAGCATTGGTATTGTATATCTTTGAGAAACACAGTTGAATTCACAGAGCATTGTGAATTGCAGTGTTAGAGTAACCTGTGCTCTGTTGCCTTTGTGGCTTACCTTCTGTGAAGGGTTTGTGTCCTAGGCTCCTATTCTAGTAGTTTTGGAGATTTTGTAATGCCACTTTCTTGGCAGTTTGTTTTGCACATTACACATCAATATTCTCTTATATGTTATTGATTATGTTATTAGAACAGATGTGGTAGGTGGGGGCGCTCACCATCCACTCACTCGATGTAGTGCTGCTCTCGGGTGTTTGCCCTTTCCTCTCTCCCATCCTTCTTTCCTTCAGTCCTCTTTTGTCTTTCTTTCCTTCATTCTTTCCTTGTCCTTCTGCCTACGGGTGACTTTACACTCCCTCCTCTGTCTTTCTTTCCTTCATTCTTTCCTTATCCTTCTGCCTGTGGGTGACTCTACACTGAGTGACAAGCCAAATGGTTTCCTGTACACCAGGAAACCATTTACTATGCTGGGTGGTAACCATATAACCAGATTTTGGTGCCTGGTAGTTTAGTGGGTAATTATGGCACTCCAGTCGGATTGAGCCGGTGAAGGCTTATATCCAAGGGGTGGTTGGGGTTTATTGCTCATGTAATGCCACTCAGGGATGAGCAAGGCTGGTCACTCTCATCTTAAATGTCAGGACCAACTTGTCTAGCCCTGGGCTCCTACGCTTCTGTGTGGGGTGACATAGGATTGGGTAAAGGATAGATGGATGGTTATTAGAACAGTAAAAATGATGTATAAGAGGTTAAGGAGATTTAGTTGTATGATGTTGTTGCAAACTATGCTGATAATAAAGCAATAAAAACTGCATTTAAGAGAATGTTCAGGTGCCATATGCAAAATAAATTGCAAAGGAAGAGGTGTTATGGAGCCTTTGTGCTACTGAGAATACAGCCTCATGTCCAAATTAAGTATGGGAGGAGAATAACCCTTGCCCTTTGTGGTATGCCCAGACATATACCTCATAATCTATGCCTCGAGGCCAGATATTCCTACACGGCACACACCTTCACAAATCACCATTTTGATGCTAATACCCACTGTACATATTAGGGCTCTCATTCAGGACTGGTGTTGGCATTTGTGGGAGTGTTTCTGTGACATGATGGACAGTGGTTCTTGTGATATATCATTACAGTAAAATCTGTCAAAAAGAAGTTCATATCATCAGACTGCACCGTACCTTTACCTGGAACCAAACTTGCATCCTCTCAGACAGCACATCACTTCTCTAACCACTTGACCACCACCTTGCTGTCTTATCATCATCATCCACAGAGAGAAATCACCACTTCTTTCTGATTTTTAAAATTTAATTATTATTACAGTATTTCAGTTGATGTTATTCTGCTCAGAATAGACTTAGAACTGGTGGGGTTGCACTGTACATAGCCTTGATCAACTTGTTCACTTCAGAGGTTCCCTCCTTAACTGATAAAGATAGCCCTTTAGCAACAGTAACAAAATAATAATACATTAGATTAAAGGGTTAACTTGGATATACAGTATTGATGTTCCTCTGCAAGAAATTATGCAGTAAATTGGGTGGTTGTAATTTTTTTTTTTTTATGCAAGGAAAAAGGAACCAAAGGCCATGGGCCCGCATACTGTTCCTTCCAAGAAAAAGCAAAAACAATACAAAAGAGAGCCAAATTCAAGATCCATTCATTTCGAGATGCCGGGACACACTGCGTTTGAAAGACTGGAGATCATAGGAAGTAGGGAATACAGACAGAGGAAGACAGTTCCAGAGTTGACCAGTTGCATAAATGAAGGACTGGGAGTAACGGTTAACTTTCGCATTAGAGAGTTGGACAGAATAGGAATGAGAGTTTGTTGCTAGACGGGTACTACGTGCCCGTTGTAGAGGTGGAGGGATGCAAGCAGTCAGTTCAGAGGAACAGTGACCTTTGAAGTCGCGATAGAAGAGAGATAAAGATGCAACAGTGCGGCAAAGAGAAGGGAATCAGTAAGAGGAGGAGAGTTAATGAGACGAAAAGCCTTTGACTCCACCCTATTGAGAAGAGCTGCATGTGGGGAGCCTCCCCACACATGAGAGTTGTACTCCATACATGCACGAATAAAACCCGTGTACAAGGTCAGCAACTGTGCAGGGGTAAAGAAAGTTCAGAGTCGGCTTGATTGCTATACAGGCAGCATTCTTATTCAAATCTGTATACTTTCATTTCAGCTGAGCCAAGGTAGGCATATAGGGCCAGATGTGTAACATGCTTAATGCCTTCAATCCAGTGACCCCCCTCCCCCATCACCAGACAGTTTATTTTGGCTTAGGACATTCTTTTAAAAGTAGGTGGGTTATATACAGCACTGATAAATCCTCAGTGTGAGAGACCTTTCCTATGTTGAATAAAATTGTCTGGTAGCAACTAGAGCAACTATGGAGGATGTTACCCGAATATAAGATGTTAAAGTTTTCAATGAGAAAAGGAAGAAAAATTCCTAATTTTTGTGGGACATTTATGGAATGCATATGGTTGGTAGGTGTTATTAGCCTGTATCCCACATGACAGAAAGCAGTCAGCAACCTAATAGAAATCCTTTATATATTCTGTCTACATCATTTACTTCAAAAACAACTGTTAAAAACTGGAGGTTTTCATTTCCATTCACGCTGAAAATTTAAATAAGAGAAGGAAGCTCCTTTTTCACAGTAGTTTCTGATATACATGATGAGGATAGTATATGTCCAGGCTCAGTAAGTTGATGCTGCCTCCACTTTAATACAGTATTAGATGCAGGCTTTTAAAATTGCCTTAGATAATTCAAAAATCTCTGTAAAAAATTTGGAACTTCCTGATCCCTTTCATACATCAATTTTTAAGCAGAAACCCAATAATTACCCCTTTGTTGCTACCTAAAGCTGCATTCTCACAGTAATTTCTGATATACATGATGAGGATAGTATGATAGTATATGTCCAGGCTCAGTAAATTAATGCTGCCTCCACTTTAATACAGTATTAGATACAGGCTTTGGAAATTGTTACCTTAGATAATTCATAATTCTCTGTAAAAATATGGAACTACCTGATCTCTTTCATACATCAGTTTTTAAGCAGAAACCCAGTAGTTACATCTTTGTTGCTACTTACGAACATCCTGTCCACACATAAACTTGCTGCTGTACTCTGTCCACTTCAGCTTGTCTAATATTGCCATCTCCAGAGTGCAGAGTTGTGGCGAGATTAACACTATGATATGGAGCAAGTCAAAAAAGACCATACAGTACTGTTATCTTACTCTGTAGCAAGAGATCATCATCATCATCAGTAGCAGCAGCTAACCAAGTGTTGCCCCAAGAGGAGTGTAGGAGCCCGGGGCTAAGCAAGTTGGTCGTGACATTTATGATGAGTGACTAGCCTCACTCATCCCTGAGTGACATTACATGGGCAGCAAACCCCAACCACTCCTTGGATATAAACCTACACAGTTAAGCACTAAAATTTGATGCTATTCACATTGAAATGCTATGGAAAGGATTCAGAGCATTAGTTTTGTCATATTCTGCCACTGAGCTATGGAAAATTAAGTTACAAAAGGATGAAAGCTCCACCAAGCTGAGAAAGACCAGCAACATGTTTTACTGCCCCTCTCCCCCCACCCACCTCAACTTTTCACTCGGCTACACTGAGTCACAGTCTTGTCGACTTGACAGACAGCATAACATCTCTTGTTTATTATTGCATTTTGCATATTACACATTCAGATTTTCTTGTAGGGCACTGATATGAACTGTGATTTGGACATGTTGATCTGAAGGAAGAGGATGACTGACATAGGAAAGTCAATGTTGTAAATGTGGAGGGAAGAATGCCCAGAGGCAGACTGAAGATGATATATGGTGAAGTTAGGCATGTAGACCTGCTTTCTAGGAGACTGAACAGAGGAATTCCTCAAGCTTGTATCACATGGAGCACTGCTACTGGGTGAAAAGACCTGCACATACTAGCATGGTCAGTGAGGCCTGAAAGTAAACATGGATGTGACCAGTGTACAAGAAAATACCAAAGTATAATGTACAAAATATATTGCTATGGAAGAAATGATGTAACCTGTGTACAAGAAAACACCAAGGTATAATATAGAAAATATATTGCTTAGGAGGAAATGCTATGAAGTCTCCCATGCAAACAAGAATACATTCCCTTACCTCATGAAGTATTATTGTCTTGGAAGGTACCTTAACTTTGGATACTAGCTGTTAGGCAGAGTAAGACAGGGGGTGGTATGGCAGTTAGGTATTAGGGCTGTATTATTAGCCACTTTAGTCTGGCTGTTAAGACAAAGAGGGTGGAAAGGCAGGGTAAGCTAGGTAATCAGATATTAGGACTGTATTATTAACCACTTTAGTCAGGGTGGTAAGACAAAGAGGGTGGAAAGGAGGGTAATCAGATATTAAGGCTGTAATATTAACCACTTCAGTCTGATGACAATTAATATTGTATTCATGCTGCCATCATATTATTTTATTCAGCTTAACAAGCTATTGTGCTGCAAAAGGGTCAGTGAAGGTTATATCTATCCCCTCCAGTTCAAAAGCATCACCCAAGACACCACATGTAGCACAGGTATCCAGTTTATGCAATGTCTTACGAAGGCCTGACAAAACTGGGTCCCTGATCAGGACCTTGTATCATCCTCTCAAGGTTATCACAGCCTTCAATAGTTTCACTATAGGTCTTTCCTCAGCTGGGTAGAATCATGAACTGGTATCACTTATGACAGAAAAACGTGTCCTCAGAGTGGAGGCATTGAAATTGACAGCACTAAGGTATAAGCAAGCCATTAATTTTTTATGGTCATTTATGGATTCTTGCATGTTTACATGTGGTCAGCTTGCAGCCCAAATTAGGTTGTGATCAGCATCAGTACAGAAGGGTAAGACTTGTTCTGTCATCATTTGTTTCAGATTGTATCATACAGGACTATTAAAACTGGAGAATGTAAATGTATGTACAAGCTCCCAGTTTTTGATAATACCTAGAGCATGTGATGATAGAACATTTCTGACCTTTCATTATCATTACTACAACCTGTAATGTGGAATGCCATCTGGTCATGCCTAACAACTACAGGTGTTTCATAAATGACTCAAAAACTAGAGGCATGTGGACAACATCATGCACTCAGTTTTATTAATACTGTATAGTCATTAGAGCCATATCCTTTTGGCTTCAACCTGTATGTGATCTTGTCATTCTCCCCAGTTATGTACTATCTGTATACATCTTAGGTTCACAATACAGAATGGTATGTATATTGCACCC